>CAUYLG010044651.1:0-134684 GCA_963573385.1 Cacajao melanocephalus
TGGGAAAAAATTTTTGCAATCTTCCCATCTGACAAAGGGCTAATATCCAGAATCTACAAAAAACTAAAACAAATGTGCAAGAAAAAAAAACCATAAATTTTAGCATCATTGGCATCCTTTAAAAAAAAAAGAAAAAAAAAACAACCCCATCAAAAAGTGAGCAAAGAATATGAACAGACACTTTTCAAAAGAAGACATTTATGCAGCCAACAAATGTATAAAAAAGTGTTCATCATCACTGGTCATTAGAGAAATGCAAATCAAAACCACATTGAGACACCATCTTATACCAGTTAGAATGACCATCATTAAAAAATCTGGAGACAACAGATGCTGGAAAAGATGAGGAGAAAGAGGAACACTTTTACACTGTTGGTGGGAGTGTAAATTAGTTTAACTATTGTGGAAGACAGTGTGGCAATTCCTCAAGGATCTAGAAATAGAAATACCATTTGACCCAGCAATCCCATTACTGGTTATATATCCAAAGGATTATAACTTGTCCTAATATAAAGACACATGTACATGTATGCTCATTGCAGCACTGTTTACAATAACAAAGACCTGGAACCAACCCAAATGCCCATCAGTGATAGTCTGGATAAAGAAAATATGGCAGATATACACCATGGAATACTATATAGCCATAAAAAACGATGAGTTCAAGTCCTTTGCAGCAGTATGGATGAATCTGGAAACCGTCATTCTCAGTAAACTGATACAAGAACAGAAAACCAAACATTACATGTTCTCACTCATAGATGGGTGTTGAACAATGAGAACACAAAGACACAAGGAGGGGAACATCACACACTGGGGTCTGTTGAGGGGCTAGGGGAGGGATAGCAGGCTAATGTATGTGACCATGGCATGTGTATACTTAGGTAATAATCCTGCACGATGTGCACATGTACCCCAGAACTTAAAGTATAATAAAAAATATATATATTTTAAAAATCTCCCAGCAAAGAAAAGCCCAGGACCTGATGGTTTTGTCATTAAATACTACCCAACAATCAAGGAAAAAATAATGCCAATTCTCAAACTATTCCAAGTAAATAGAAAAGGAGGGAACACTTAGAAAATTATTCTATGTGTCTAGTATTACCTTGATAACTAAGCCAGAAAAGAGCACTGTAAGAAAGAAAGAATTATAGAAGAATATCCCTCAGGACAATAGATGCAGTTATCCTGAACAAAATACAAATACAACCCCCATTCAACAAAAGGATCACACAACATAAGCCAGTGGGATTTATACAGGGAAATGCAAGAATGGTTCAACATTTGCAAAAAAATTACGTGATAGATGACATTAAAAATATGAAGGACAAATTTTTGATATAATTGTCTCAATAGAGGTAGAAAAAGCATTTGACACATAACATCATTTCATAATAAAAACTCTCAACAAATTGGTTATGTGTGTCAATATAATAAAGATAATATATGAAAAGCCTACAGTTAACGTTATACTTAATGGTGAAAAGCAGATCTTTTCCCTAAGATTAGAAACAAGAATGCCCACCTTTATGACTTCTATTTAATATAGTACCAAAATTATAGAGTAATTAGGTTACAAAATATGATAAATATTAGCCCAATTCAGAATGAAAAGAATAAAACTGTCTCTGTTTTCAGCTAACAGTCTTACATATAGAAAGTCTTAAAGAATATACCAAAAAAGGTAAAGTGACAAAAATAAATGCTATGAAGTTGTAGGAAACAAAATCAATGTATCTAAATCACTTACTTTTTTATACACTAACAATGAACTATCCCACAAACACAAAAATAAAGAAAACCAATTCTACTTATCCGACTATAAAAATAATCAAATAAACAGGAATAAATTTAATGAGGAAAGTAAAAGTTCTATATGACAAAAATTATAAGACACTGATAAAAGCAATTGAAGTTACAAATAAATGAAAAGATATCCCGTGTACATGGCTTGGAATAAATAAAATTGCTAAAATGGTCTATAATACTCAAAGTGATATAAAGATTAAATATAATCACTATCAAAATTCCAATGACATTTTTCACAGAAATAAAAAAAATTATAAAATATATACAGAATCATGCAAGACTTTGAAAACTCAAAACAACATAGAGCAAGAAAAAAGCTAAGCAAAAAATGTATGACTAAGACTCCAAAAGCAAATCCAACAAAAACAAAAATAAATGGGACTTCATTAAACTAAACAGCTTCTTCCCAGCAAAAGAAATAATCATCAGAGTAAACAAAAACCCCACAGAGCAGGAGAAAATATATGCAACCTATACATCCAACCAAGGACTAATACCCAGGATCTACAAGGAACTCAAATAAGCAAGAATAAAACAGACAATCCCATCAAAAGTGGGAAAATGACATACTTTACACATACATACACACACACACACACACACACAAATGACCAACAAACATATGAAAAATTGCTTCGTATAACTTATCAAGAAAATGCAAATTAAAACCACAATGAAATACCACCTTACCCCAGCCAGAACTATTCACAATAGCAGACACGGAATCAACCTAGATGCCTATCAGCAGTGGACTGGAGAAAGAAAATGTGGTTTATACATATCATGAAATACCACACAGCCATAAAAAAGAATGAAATCTCATCTTTTGCGGCAATGTAGATGCTGCCAAAGGCCATAATTCTAAGTGAATTAATGCAGACACAGAAAATTAGGGGTATGAACAAACATAAAGATGGGAACAACAGACACTAGGGACTACAAAAGGAGGGAGAGGGGTAAGGGCTGAAAAACTTCCTATGTTCACTATCTGGATAATAAGATCAATAAAAGCCCAAACCTCAGCATCATGCAATGTGCCCTTGTAAAAATCATGCACACATACATCCCAAATCTAAAATAGAAATTTATAAAAAAGAATTTGTGAAACTTTCTTAACATTTCAAAGAATATAATTTGGTTCAGTTTTTTCTTTTTAATATTTTATTTTCTTTACTATTTCTTTCCTCCCACCCCCCCACCCCACCCCACTCCCACCCCACCCACCAACGAATTGCTTTTATTTTGGTATGCATCCACATTTCAGCATTTAGTTGTCCTGAACAGTAAGTGGAAAGATGCAGCAATTTGCTAAGAGGTCGAGTTTGCCAATTTCGGGGATCTGCTGCGCACACTGGGTTCTCTCTTAATTTCTGCTGAGAATCTTGAGAAGCAGCAGCAGCAGCAGCAGCAGCAAAACTAAAGCATGTACCGGATTCAAGGTTCTTTTTGTTCCAGTTGTCAGATTCCAAATTAGACCCCACTGGATTGCAAGGATGGCCAAATGAAAGCCCTGTTTAAAACTTCTTCAACTTTTAAAAGCAAAAGCAACTACAGGAAAGTGAAACAATTCAGAGGGATCACGTGTGTTTACAAGTGTCTTCATGTGGTCTTTCTCTGAGTCCAACCACCAAGGACTCCAGAGCTGGCAGGTCTGAGTAACTCTAGTGACTATTCTTTTACCTTATCTAAACCTGAGGTAAAAACAACACATCAGCTGATGACAGCAAAGGGTGGCAGGGCTGAGAGCCCAATATTCATTTCTCAGGCCGGTGGGGAGTGAAAAAGTACAGTTCGGAAACTAAACAAGGTAGGTCAGAGACTCTTTCCAACCCTACCTCATGGCTTCTGGACAAAGCAAGGAAGTGTCATGGAAGGTGTTGAGTGGTGATAGTGCAAAAAGGAACCTGAGGAGGAGAGAAGAAAAAGCAGCACCCCTCGATAAAGGTTGGGGAGAGAAGATACAGGGAAAGCCCTGAATTCCTCACCGAAGGCCAATCTCGGAGGGAGCAGAGAGATCACTGTCTATGCTTCCACCAAGGGCAGGAGTGGAGGGGCGTGGGGACAGGATATGATGGCTTGGAAGGGGTATCCTTTAAGACTTAAAGAAACCAGGGGTGCAGGCGAAGCACCCCACACACCAGCAGTAGTCCCACAGGCTGCAACCTGAAACCTTCACATCTACTCTAACAAGCCCCCAGGCTAGAGGGCTGTTACTGCAGCGACAGTGGGAGGCAGGAGGGTAATGGGAGTAGGCAGAGACCCCAGGCCGTGTAATCAGCAGCAAGGTGATTGTGTGATGTGTCTTCTCACAGTTGAGTTAGATGTGCCCCACCCTTTATGATGAGAATCAATTTAATGGACTGTCTTGATTCCAGAATTTCAGCTACATGGACAGTGGTTACACTTGACAGGATGATTTGTTATGGCACAACTTATTTCAAATGGACAAAGAATTAGTATCATTTACAGTATTTTAAGATAAATTTCCTTTGAATGGAAGCTTCCTTTCCAGTACTTTGAGGTCTACAAGAGGTATCTAGAAAATTTAACACTGTGGAAAATGAAGACTGCTTAAATCAAATGGAGGGGGGTGGGAAGGGAGGGGCCTGTGGTTTTTCTTTTTGATTAACTGCTGTGACATTGTCTTTCAGGCAGCTAAGGGAGTTTCATATTTTCTTTAGACATCATTAGGGGCTGAAGCTCTTGCAGGACAACTTTGATGCTATATGAATTCTGCTATTTTGCTAGCACTGATATGGCTCTTGGGTCCATCACTCCATTAGAACTATTAACTCTATTCATATTAGTTTTTGTTACAAATCTTACAAAGGGAGGTGCTTCTGGGTCTTACAAAGGGAGGTGCTTCTGGGTATTTAATCCACATTCTATTTTAAGGCTGTATATTCGGTTTTCACAAATTGTTCTTGGAGGCCCAATTATCATTCCTGTCCTTCTTCATCATCCTCTAGACCCCAGCTAAGTGTGCCATCTCTTACTCCTTTCTGGCCTCCTTCGAGTTCTTCCAACAGTCGGAAACTGCTAGGGACTTTTACTCCCAAGCCCATGGTAGCTGCCGTCTTCCGTCGCTCTACTATTTGTTTACCTATACTTGCCTTACTTTACCTTTTTCTAGCCTCTTAAATTGAATGCATGTCTTTCATTAACTCTGCCCTTAATAAATTTAAGGCTGCACATTTTTGTTTAATTAACGCTTAGGCTTAGTACTAATAAACTAAGTTTCTTTCTGTAGAAATTTTATGTAAGATTTGTTTACTGCTCAATACTTTCATGTCCATATTGATTTTCTCATTGCCTTAGTCCATTTGTGATGTCTTAGTACATTTGAGATATACCAAAATATCAGACTGGATAATTTATAAATAACAAAAAATATGTGTTTGTTCTAAGGGCTGAGAAATTCAAGTACAAGGTGCTGGCAGATTCAGTGCCTAGTGAGGAGCAACTTTCTGATTAACAGCTCCTTCTCATTCTGTCCTCATATGGTGGAAGGGGCAAGAAATCTCTTTAAGCTTCTTTTATAAGAGTACTAATGCCATTGAGAACAGCTCCACCTTCATGATCTATTCACCTCCCAAAAGGCCTATCTCATAATTTTATCATCTCAGGGGTTAGAATTTAAACATACGAATTTTGGGAGACACAAACATTCAGACTATAGCACATAATATTCCGTGAGTCATTTAGGAGTACATTCACAAATTTCTAATCAAATGAATTTAGCATTTTTGTTGTTGATTTTTAATTAATAATGTCTAAAAATATATATGATACAAATTTCTTGAAATTCGCTGAGACTTTCTTTGAAAAATAGAACACAGAAGTAGTTATAAATGATTAATTATTTAATTTTTTATTTCCTACCTTTTAACAGCAACTTGCCCTTTGAGAGCATTCTCTGTATTTCATTCTTTCCTAAATTGGCATGGAACTTTGAATATAGTAATAATTACAGCCAGTGTTAACAATGAAATCCAAAATGCATTTCAACCTCAATAATTCAAAGAAATATGCACAAGAAAAAATATTTGTGGGGTGGATTGTAGAATGTATAGAATAAATTATAAAGCATATTTCCAGAGGGAAGGTAAAGACACTAGGATTAAGATTTAAAATTAAAAACAACTGATAAAGTCTGTTTGAACTATGAATAGGGTAAAATGGCACTTTAGGAAGATTAAAAAAAAAAGGAAAAAGAAACGTGCCTGGGATTGAGGAGGTTCAACATATATAGATTCTTAAATTTCAGATTTGACAAGAAATTCTTTGAAATTTAAACTGGATTTTGTGGCTTAAATAACACTTTGGTCACAACCCCCAGTATCTGATCTGAATTTATTGATGAATAAAAAGATTCAAATTTAAAAATCTGCCTACTCCTTGGGAGCTAAAAACAAACAAAACAAAAAACTTATTAACTACATAGATGTCAAGATTCTGAGGCTGACCTCAAAAATAAACTCTACTCAGTTAAGACACAGAAATGCTACTTTGTGAAGCAGCCACAGTGACACTAGCAGCTCTGGTCAGGAAAACAGCCATAACAGCAGAGGACTGGCTGCCCAGGAAGTCAAAGTTATGGAGGAAGTCAACATTCAAAACCTAGGAACAATGTAATGGCAGTAATGCAGGATGAAAGAGACCAAAGCACTGTTCAGGATCTCTTTTTTCATTTTTTTCCTTTCTTAAAAGTATTTGCTGTAACTGTTGATTGCAAAAACCACACCTGCTATAAGTAAGACTGAAATCTTCTACTTGAGCAAATTTCTGAGACTTTAGACAATGTGACCCTAAGAAGAAATATTTGTCATATTATTTTTATTGCAATAATACATTAATTTACACTAGGTAAAAATTTTAAAGGGAAAAACCTATTTTAATGTAATACACATTATCTAATCTTTTATCGAGATGTGTATGACACAGAATATATGGCATGTAATAACCTTTATTGCTATAGTAAAGGAAAAGTACTCTTTGAAGCATTCTTTATCTTTTGAGAAAAGGGAAGGGAAAGAAAAAGCAGTATGTAGCTTCAATTTATTTCAGTTCCAGATATTTGTACTCACAAAGACCAAAAAAAGTAAAGTCTATTATTCTTTGCTTATTTTTATCACTGTCCATTTTTACCCAGACAAAAATATCTTCAACTTGATTCATTTTTAAGGATCATTTATAAATAAATACTCTGTGACTGTTCTTTATATGTTTTACTCACTTAAGATAATTAATATTAAGGCACAATGCCACTGTCTTTTTTACATGCAGTAAATCCCTATCCATTTTAGTGATAGGGCTAGAAATTTGATGTTTGCATAGGAAAAAATTAAATGTAAACATATTAAAAAGAGGCTTCTCTGAAATTTTTTACCCCTAAGTGCAGAATTCATTAGCCCATGGTTTGTAACAAATGGGAACTATTATATAATTTAAAAAAAAAAGAATGAGCACTATTTTAGTGGATCCCTGAGAACAGAAAGAATTCTCTTGACATTAGAATAGCAGCTACTTCGAAAGGTACATGCACAGTGTATTAACAGCCTAATGATAAGGAAGAAGAAAATCAAAGATATCTGCATTGGTAAAAGTGAATTATGTATGTGCTATTCCCTCACCAAGTCACCATGGATTACAACTCAAACCTACTGAAGTTGTAAAAAAGAATGACAATTAATTAAAGTTACCATTTTTAACAGTGGTTGATGTGTTATGATGTCAGCTGTATTTTATCTTTTGAAAAGTGCAAAACTTTGAAGCTTCTAGTCCCAAAGCAGCCACTGCAGTGCACAGCAGTGTAACAAAGAGTGGCAACTGAAAATGGAAAATCTTTCATTTTGCCTACATAACCCTATGAGAATTTGCCCTTCATGGTAAATGAATTCTGGACTGAGGTTGAAATATTTTCTGTCTTAATACTGGGGTTCATTTTTGGTTGCTTTTACTTTTATCTCAAAATGAGGAACATACAAATATGTAAACTTCCTAGTTAAACACCACAGAAGTATTTTATTTCCAAATTCCATCATCCTTCTGACAATTAGAAGAAGAAATAAAAATCTCTATAGAGAGGGGATATTCATAATCTTGCCCCTCTAAGAGTCCACACATACCACTGGAAGAAAAGAGCAACAGGTATTCAGAACTCAGCATCCTACACTTCTGTTAGGATTGGGTCTTTCCTTTTATTTGAGGTGAAAAGACAACCTCTATGGATAGGTTTCTGAAGATACATCATATCAATAGAGTTAGAAGACATGCTTCTACTGCATCAAAATGTTCTACATAGAATGAACCAAGATTTATGAAACCTTTGGTGTTATCTTAATTCTTAGCAATTACTGCCTGTTGTGTTCACCTGTCTGTGAAAGGGCAGAGAAAGTTAAACCCAAAAAGGACATTCCTAGTACTTCCTCCAGCTACAGGAAATAGGCTATTGTCCTCAAATAAGTTGACATTTTCTAAGAAAGAACAGACTCTGATGGGAGGCTTAGTTCCTGATCTGCTACTTTTTAGCTGTGTGAACCTGAGCCACTGCATAACCTTTCTGAATCTCAGTTTTCATATATGAAAAATTAGAACAATATCACTCATCTCACAAGATGATTGAGAAGGATTAAATGAAAGGCCTAATAGCAAGAATTCACACTAATTACTTTCAATATTAATCATTTAAAAGAAATTATGTAGTAAGGGTAGTTGCTCATTAGATCATTGGACAAATATTTATTGAACATCTATAATTTGCAAATGCTTTTATCTCTCCAATATGTACATTTCTGACTTTCTCAAAGAGTTATTTATAGTCATTGTTTTCTTTGTCCATATTTTATGTGCTCTTTCAACTCATTTCCTTGCATTCCCTACCACTATGCCATCAAAACAAGTCACTGTAACAATGAATTTCATGTTGTTAAACCCAATGGAAAATTGTCCTTTTTTTGTCTACTCTTCAATTTCTTTCACCAGTCCATCTTCAACTCAACTTTTAAATGTTTGAATTTTTCAAGATTTTAGTCCATTCTACCCTTTCATTTTGCTTATTTTAATATACACATATTTACTGCCAGTCTGGAAATGTTCCTTAAGTAACAACCTATCTATCAAACTTCCACCAACACTTTTCTTTAAAAAAACTCAGATTCCACATATCTAAAATTGTACTTATCCTCATTTCTTCTAAATTAGTCCACCATCTCTTCAGGTCAAAAGCCAGGGAATCATCTTTTAATACATCGCTCTCCTTCATCTTCCATTTCAGTCATTCACAAATCATATGAACTTTATTTCTTAAATATTCCTGCAACCCATCAACTTGTCTCTGACTCCATTATCACAAGTCTCATTTATTTTCATGTCCAGCATGGACTGGAAATTACTTTCTACCTTAGCTCTCCATACACTCTTACCCCACCTCTAATACATTCTCTACACAATAAGCTTTTCTTTAGATGAAAAACTGATCATATTACTCTCTAGATTGTATTGCTTTGCTTTACGAATAAAGAAAAACATGTGACATGAGCTAAAAAGACATCATAGATGAATGATTTCTATTTCCTTCTCTGCTTCTTCAGTGTCATCTCAGATTATTATTTCCTCATTCACTTTGCTCCAGCCAAGGGTCCCTCTTTCAATTCCACTAATTAGCTATGCTTCTGTATACCTCAGGCTCTTAACAAATATAGTGCTCCCTTTGGGATACTCCTTCCTAGCTCACCTCCCTGCCTACTTAAGTTATAATAATTTTCCAGATGTTGGTCCCACTACCAGTTTTTCAGTTAAGACCAGGTTAATTTTCCCTGTTATAAGCCCTAAGGTTTCCTTTATGTCTCTTTCATTTAACCACATTTTGTCAATAGGTATTTCTTGTATAACTGCTTCATTAATGTATTTTTTCTATATATGCATTAGGAGGAAGGGTCGTATTTGCCAAACTTATCATAATAAGCCCAGAGACACCAAAATAGCATAAGAATGATCCATATTAGGCAATAAGTACACATTTTTTAAGTTAGAAATAGACAGAGGAGTGAATACTCTCCAGGGAGATATATATATATGTGTGTGTGTGTGTGTGTGTGTGTGTATATACACACATGTATATATGTATATAAATATTTAGCATGCTTTAGATATATATATATACATATATATGTGTGTGTATATATGTGTGTGTGTATATATATATATATATATATATATATATAGCATGATTTAAGTTGCCAAATGAATGATTGAAGGTCAACAGAAGATTAGGTAAGGAGAGAGAAAGTGGCCTTTATCTTTTGGGTCTCATATGTATGAAAAGTTTTATATTTGCCATTAAGTATAGGGTGATCAATTTTATTAGTCCATTTTCACACTGTTTAAAAGATAGTACCTGAGACGAAGTAATTTATAAAGAAAGGAGGTTTAATTGACACAGTTCTTTATGGCTGGGGAAGCCTTGGGAAATTTAGAGTCATGGTGGAAGGTCAATAAGAATTAAGCACCTTCCTCACAAGGTAGCAGGAAAGAGATAGAGAGAGATGGGGGAAGCACCAGATACTTTTCAAACAACCAGATCTCATAAGAACTCACTCACTATCATTAGAACAGCAAGGAAGAAATCTACTTCTATGAGCCAATTACCTCCCAATAAAGCCATCCCTCAACACATGGGAATTACAATTTGAGATGAGATTTGGGTGAGGACACAGAGCCAAGCCATAACATCCACCTCTAGCCCCCTCCCAAATTTCATGTCATTTCACAGTTTTAAACCAGTCATTCCCTACCAACAGTTCCCAAAATCTTCATTCATTCTACCATTAATGCAAAAGTCCAAGCCCAGTTTCATCTGAGTCTGTTTATGAACCTGTAAAATCAAAAATAAGATAGTTTTCCAAGATAAAATGAAAGTATAGGCATTGGGTAAATGTTCCAATTCCAAATGGATGAAATTGGCCAAAACAAAGGGGTCACAATCCCCATGCAAGTCTAAAACACAGCAGGGCACTCATTAAATCTTAAACCTCCAAAATCATGTCCTTTGACTTCATGTCTGACATCCAGGGCACATTGACTCAATAAATGGGCTCACACAGTCTTAGGCAGCTCTGCCCTTGTGGCTCTGTAGGGTACAGTCCCCATGGCTGCTTTTGTGGCCTGGCATTGAATGCTTGTGGCTTTTCCAGGCTGTCAGTGGATCTACTATTCTGGGTTCTGAAGGATGTTGGTCCTCTTCTCTCAGCTCCACTAGGCAGTATTCCAGTGAGGATTCTGTATGGGGTCCCCAATCCAACATTTCCCTGCTGTACTGCACTAGCAGAGGTTCCCTATGAGGGCTCCACACCTACAGAAAACTTCTACCTAGACATCCAAGAGTTTCCATACATCTTCTGAAACCTAGGCAGAGTCACCCAAAGCTCAAGTCTTGTCTTCTTCATACCTGCAGGCCCAACACTACCTGGAAGGCCACCAAGGCTTGGGGCTTGTACCCTCTGAAGCAATGGCCCAAGCTGTAACTTGGTCCCTTTTAGGGACCAGCTGAAGCTAGAACAGCTAGGACTTAGGGAATTACATTCTGAAGCTGCACAGAGCAGTGGGCCCCTGGGCCTGGATCACAAAGCCATTTTTTCCACTAGGCCTCTGGGCCTGGTGATCTGTGAAGCTGCTATGAAGATCTCTGACATGCCCTGGAGACATTTCTCTACTGTCCTGGCTATTAACATTCAGCTCCTCATTATTTATGGAAATTTCTGCAGCCAGCCTGAATTTCTCCTCAGAAAATGGGGTTTTCTCTTAGAACAAATGGTCAGGCTGCAAATTTTCTAAACCTTTATGCATTGCTTCCCTTTTAAACATAAGTTCCAATTTCGAATAATCTCTTTGTGAATGTGTATAACAAAATGCTTTCAGAATAACCCAGGTCATCTCTTGAATGCTTTGCTGCTTAGAAACTTCTGTCCTAGATACCCTAAATCATCTCTCTCAAGTTCAAAGTTCCACAGATCCCTAAGGCAAGGCAAAATGCTGCCAGTCTCTTTGCTAAGCAAATCATGAGTGACCTTTACTCTACTTCCCAATAAGTTTCTCATCTCCAAGATCACCTCAGCTTGGATTTCACTGTCCATATCACTATGAGCATTTTGGTAAAAACCATTCCACAAGTCTCTTGGAAGTTACAACCTTTCCCACATCTTCCTGTGTTTGGAGCCCTCCAAACTGTTTCAACGTCTGCTGGTTACCCTATTCCAAAGTTATTTCTATATTCTCAGGTATTTTATAGCAATACCCCACTACTTTGGTACCAATTTCCTGAATTAGGTCATTCTCACACTTCTCTAAAGATACTACCTGAGACTGGGTAACTTATAAAGAAAAGAGGTTTAGCTGACTCACAGTTCTGCAAGGCTGGGAAGGTCTTCGGAAACTCAGAGTCGTGATGGAAGGTGAACAAGAAAGAAGCACCTTCTTCACAAGGTGGCAGAGGAGAGACAGAGAGAGAAGGGGGAAGCACCAGACAAATTTCAAACAACCAGATCTCATGAGAACTCACTCATTATCATTAGAACAGCAAGGAAGAAATCCACTTCCAAGATCCAATCACCTCCTACCAGGTTCCTCAGTTGACACATGGGGATGACAATTTGAGATGAGATCTGGGTGGGGACACAAAGTCAAATCATATAATCAACTTATGTCCAGTTTACAGGGTTAAGGTTTTTCTTCCAGACAATGTTCATGTTCAATGTGATTCAGATACGTATTTTTGTGGGTTTTTTGTAGAAGCTTAATCTGCAAGATTACAGGTCCAGTTTCCATGGCAAGTAGTTCAAACTAATTTTCAAAAAGTCTGAATAGACTTTTCTGAACAAGCACATCTACTCACTTTAGAAGCCTTTTTGAGCAATGTCTTCACTTGGTATGTTCTTTATCTCAGGTGTAGATGAAGAAAGCTTCTCTCGAAGAACTTTATTTCTATGGACCATTTCAGCAGTGTACTTTTCAAAGTTATTTACAAATTTACAAGAAAAAAAAAACCCTATCAAAAAGTGGGTGAAGGATATGAACAGACACTTTTCAAAAGAAAACATTTATGCAGCCAATAAACATATGAAAAAAAGCTCACTTCACTGGTCATTACAGAAATGCAAATTAAAACCACACTGAGATACCATTTCATGCCAGTTAGAATGGCGATCATTAAAAAATCAGGAGACAACAGATGCTGGAGAGGATGTGGAGAAATAGGAACACTTTTACACTGTTGGTGGGAGTGTAAATTAGTGCAATCATTGTGGAAGACAGTGTGGCGATTCTTCAAGGATCTAGAAATAGAAATACCATTTGACCCAGCAATCCCATTACTGGGTATATATCCAAAGAATTATAAAACATTCAATTATAAAGTCACATGCACACGTATGCTCATTGCAGTACTATTTACAACAGCAAAGACTTGGAACCAACCCAAATGCCCATCAATTATAAACTGGATAAAGAAAATGTGGTACATATACACCATGGAATACTATGCAGCCATAAAAAAGGATGAGTTCATGTCCTTTGCAGGGACATGAATAAAGCTGAAAATCATCATTCTCAGCAAACTGACACAAGAACAGAAAATCAAACATTACATGCTCTCACTAATAAGTGGGTGTTGAACAATTAGAACACATGGACACAGGGAAGGGAGCATCACACACCGGGGCCTGTCGGGGGTAGAAGGCTAGGAGAGGGAAAGCAGGGAGTGGGGAGATTGAGAAAGGCTAACATTAGGAGAAATACTTAATGTTGATGAAGGGGGATGGATGCAGCAAACCACCATGGCATGTGTATACCTATGTAACAAAACTGCATGTTCTGCGCATGTATCCAGAACTTAAAGTATAATAAATACATAAAATATTTATTTAAAAAAATTTTAAAAAGATCATCATTGGCTTACATTAATTGTCCAAGTCCTATCTTTTTCTTTAGTCCCTGCTATTTTTAGTTTTAGTTTCGTTGTCTTTTCTCTTTTTTTTTTTTTTTTTTTTTTATACAAAATCTTATTCTTTGCCTCAGGTTGCAGTGCTCAGCTCCAAGGTTCAAGTGATTCTCATGCTTCAACCTCAGAAAAGCTGAGACTGCAGGCATGCATCACCACATCCAGCTATATTTTCGTATTTTTAATAGAAACAGTGTTTCATTATGTTAGCAAGGCTGGTCTCAAACTCCTGGCCTCAAGTGATCCACCTGCCTCAGCCTGCCAAAGTGCTGGAATTACAGGTATAAGCCACTACCCAGGGCCTTCCTTGTCTGGTTTCTGACACTGGTTTCCAATTCTGGATTTTTTCAATTAAAATAGCCATTGTGAAGACACAACAAAGAGAGAAAACTATAAGCCAACAGGACTAGTGAACATAGGTATAAAAATCTTCAACTAAGTATTAGCAAATCAAATCTAACAGCACATAAAAAAGTTATCACAATAAAATGGGTTTTATTCCTGGGATGCAGGGCTCATTTAACATATACTAATCAATAAATATGACTCACCACATAAACAGAATTAAAAACAAAAACCAGATAATCATCTCAATAGGTGCAGAAAAAGCTTTTGATAAAATCCAACACTGTTTAATAATAAAAACTTCTCAACAAACTAGACATCAAAGAAACATACCTCAAAATGATAAGAGCTATCTTTGACAAACCACAGCCAACAGCATATTTAATGGGCAAAATATGGAAGCATTCCCCTTACTAACTGGAACAAGATAAGGAAGCCCACTCTCATCACTCCTATTCAACATAGTATTGGACTTTCTAGCCAGAGCAATCAGGCAAGAGAAATAAAAGGCATCCAGACAGGAAAAGGAGAAGTAAAACTATCTCTCTTCACTGATGATGTGATTCTATACTTAGAAAACCCAAAATATTTGAGATGATGTTAAATTTTATTGAAGGCCTTTTCTGCATCTATTGAGCTGATCATGTGGTTTCTATTTTTAGTTCTGTTTATGTGATGAAACATAATTACTGATTTGCATGTACTGAACCAACCTTGGATCCCAGTAGTAAAGCCTACTTGATCAAGGTAGATTCACTTTTGATATGCTGCTGGATTTGGTTTGCTACTACTTTGTTTAGGATTTTTTTCATCTATGCCCATGGAGGATACTGGCCTGAAACTGTTGTTGTTGTTGTTGTTGTTGTTGTTGTTGTTGTGTTTTGCCAGCTTTGGCATCAGAATGATACTGGCCTCATAGAATGAGATAGGGAGGAGTCTTTCCTCCTACACAACAGCAAAGACATGAAATAAACCTGGATACCCATCAATAGTGGACTGAATAAAGAAAATGTGGTACATATACACCATGGAATACTACACAGCCATAATGAAATAAATCATGTCCTTTGCAGCAAAATGGCTGGAGTTGGAGGCCATTATCCTAAGCACATTAATGCAGGAACAGAAAACTAAATATCTTATATTCTTACTTGCAAGTGGGAGATTAACATTGAGTACACATGGACACAAAGAAGGAAATTATTAATAGACACTGGGGCCTGCTTGAGGGTGGAGGGCCGAAAGAGGGTGAGGATTGAAAAACTACTTATTGGGTACTATGCTCACTACCTGGGTGACAAATCAATCTCTGCACCAAATCCCCGCAACATGCAATTTATCCAGGTAACAAACCTGCATATGACCCCCCTGAACCTAAAATAAAAGTTGGAAAGAAAAAATAAATAAAACCCTAAAGTTTCCACCAAAAGCTCCTACACCTGATAAATGACCTGAGTAAAGCTTCTGGATACAAAATCGATGTATAAAAGTCAGTAGCATTTCTATACACCAATAACATTAAAGCTGAGAGCCAAATCAAGAGTGCTGTCCCATTTACAATAACTATCAAAATAAATAAATAAATAACCATGAAATACATGCTAACAAGGAAGCAAAAGAACTCTACAAGGAGAGCTGCAAAACACTACTGAAAGAAACTGCGGATGATACAAACAAATGGAAAAACATTTCATGTTCACAAATTGGAAGAATCAGTATCATTAAAATGTCTATACTGCCCAAAGCAATCTACAGATATAATACTATTTCTGCCAATTACCAATGTCATGTTTTATAGTATTAGAAAGAATATTCTGAAATTCATATGGAACCAAAAAGAGCCCAAATAGCACTAGAAATCCTAAGCAGAAAAAACAAAGCTGGAGGTATAACACTACCTGACTTCAAAATATACTGTCAGGTTATAGTAACCAAAACAGCATAGTAGTGCTACAAAAACAGACACATAGACTAATGAAATGGTATATAGAATCCAGAAATAAAGCCACACACCTATAATCATCTGAACTTCTACAAAGCCAACAAAAATCAGCATTAAGGAAAGGACTCTCCAATCAATAAATGTTTCTGGGATAACTGGCTAGCCATATACAGAAGGATATAACTGAACACTACCTTTCATGATATGCAAAAATGAATTCAAGATGGATTAAAGGCTTACATATAAGACACTAAACTATGAAAATTCTGCAAAAAAAAAAAAATAGGAAATACCATTCTAAACGTCAGCCTTGGCAAAGAATTTATGACTAAGTCCCCAAAAGCAATTGCAACAAAGCCAGAAATTGATGAATGGGACTAAATTAACCCACTTATGCCAGAGGTTGCAAATATTTTGTGTGAAAAATCAGACCTTGGCGATGACCTTGAGCAGTAGGATATAAAGAATTCCCCCAAGTTTGGCATTCCAATAATGGAACATGAAGCATAAATTTAAAGAGCTTCTGCGCAGCAAAAGAAATTATCAACAGAATAAACAGGCAATCTACAAAATGAGAGAACATATTTACAAACTATGCATCTGACAAAGGTCTAATATCCAGAATCTATAAGAAACTTTAAAAAAATCAGCAAGGTTAAACATATAACCCCATTAAAATGTGGGAAAAGAACATGAACCCACATCTCTCAAAAGAAGATCATACAACCGGCCAACAAATGAATGAAAAATTGCCCATCACTAATCATCAGAAAGATGCAAATTAAAACCACAATGAGACATCGTCTCACACCAGTCAGAATGGTTATTATTAAAAAGACAAAAAGTAACAGATGTTGGCAAGGTTGCAGAGAATAGGGAATGCTTACACACTGTTGGTGGGAATGTAAATTAGTTTAGTCACTGTGGAAAGCAGTTTAGAGATTTATCAAAAACTTAAAAGAGAACTACCATTTGACCCAGCAATCACACTCCTGGGTATATAGTCAATGGAAAATAAATTGTTCTATCAAAAAGACACTCACACCCACATATTCATTATAGTACTATTCACAATAGTGGCGAAGATAAAATGTAGTACATATACACCATGGAATACTATACTGCCGTAAAAATAATGAAATCACGTTCTTTACAGCAATGTGGATGTAGCTGGAGGTCATTATCCTAAGCAAACTAACACAGGACAAGAAAACCAAATATTGCATGATCTGACTTGTAAGTGGAAGCTGAACATTGAGTATGCATGGACATAAAGATAGGAACAACAGACACTGGGGATTACTAGATGA
The DNA here is from genome assembly GCA_963573385.1 of Cacajao melanocephalus. Lineage (NCBI taxonomy): Eukaryota > Metazoa > Chordata > Mammalia > Primates > Pitheciidae > Cacajao > Cacajao melanocephalus. The sequence goes on from CAUYLG010044651.1 coordinate 17,405, forward strand.
GGGGAGGATAGGACCGGGGCAAGGGTAGAAAAACAATTCTCACTACCTGGGTGATGAGATCATTCCTACACCGAATCTCAGTGTCACGGTTTACCCATACAACAAATCTGCACATGTACTCAATAAACCTAAGTAAAAATTGGAAAAAATAAAAGGAAGTAAAAGCCCAAATAAAGTCTAGACCTTTAACTAAAGAGTGAGTGGTCTGAATTCAGGAAAACTCACTTGAAACACCCAGTGGGTTTTCTGAAGACAGAGTTTGTGCTGGTACAAAGTGTCCTTTTAGAGGGAAACACCAGGTGGTTGGGTCAAGTCTCTTTGAATCCAGCTGGCTTATATCAGATATGCCAACCTAAAACGAAGAAGCTGAGGCAAAGTTAATACATGTAAGGAGTTTCTTTGCAATCCTCCAAGCTTGAGGATTGCAACCCAGGAACATGGATGCAATTTTGCCGTGAATATATACTCCATTAGCAGCAGTTACAAGTGGATTTTTAAAGGAAAAAGGAAAAGACAGTTTCTAAGTTGTTTACCAAGAATTTACAATAAAATAACATAATCTATAAAAAAATAAGCCATTGGCTATTTCAATGACAGATGAGGAGGATAAAGTTAATTACATAGGCTCAGACATTCCTCGTGAATTAAAAATAGAGGATTAGGAGAGAGAAAAGTCAATGAACTTTACAATGAATAGCCCAGGTGATGTGGAAGGTAGATAAGCCGGTGACAGAAAATTGACAGGGAGGGACATTTGGTGGAAGTTACTTAGTTTTGTTTTGATAATTATAAGTCCTTTCTAGAAAGTTTGTTTCTGAAATCAATACTATGTAGTCTATATATAACAGGTATCTCTTGTACTAATAAAACCTTTGTGCCTAAAAGAAAAAACAACATAGTAAGATTATAAGGACAATAGTTAAAATGCTGATGAAACATTTGCAAAGAAATACCTAGTAAGTGAAAAGAAAATGGCAATCAGAATCAAGGAGTGCTTGTACACTTTGAGTTCTAGGTCCGTTATCTATGCATTGTAGGTGTTAAAATGTACTTTAGTGTGATGGTGTTAACTAAACAAATTGGTTACTTGCTTAGTTAATTAAACCAAACAAATTAGTTATTTGTTAATTATAAAGTAAATTATACATTAATCACATACTTTTTAAAATTCACACATTTTAAAGAAAACACCACTTTTGCAAAAGAGACTTACAAAATACAGGCCAATATACTTTTGAAGTGTTCACTGATGTTTGTTCTGTTCTTAGCTTCAAGGTCTATTTAGAATTACACACTTGTCAAGGATCATGAAATTCAACTACAAAGAAATGTTTGGAGATTTTCGGATAGGTATTCAAAACATAGGTATTAATGCAATATTGACTTTATATTTTGTTGAACATCTAGATATATTGTCTCTCAAGGAAAATATTGACCTTATCTCTGGGTCGATAAATCTCTATGTTCACTGCAACAAAAGTCAATACTTGTATCCATACCAATACCCACAATATCAATACCCACATCCATTTTCCTAGACAATAACCACTTCCATTTGTGCTGCAATGATTAGTGTTTAAAGAGTGCTTACTAAAGCAGAAATAAAACATGAATAGAAAATGTTAATTTTCAAAGTCTTAAAATTTGTTGACTAGACAAATATTCTAAAATGAATCAAGTATGCCTAAGCTTTCATATTGAGAAATTAAATTAGCAAATTATTTTTGCCAAGTAAAACAAAAACTGCTTATGATTAGTAAATACAGTGAGAAAGGGTAGAACTAAGCCTGTAATCTTATGTTTTTACAAATCTCTTATTACTTTTGTTTCTCCTAAACTATATACATTTAGGTTTTTCCCAGCTATATATCTTAGAAATAAAATTTTCTTCTGTGAAGCTACTGAGAATTTTTGGCTTCTTTGTTACTTTATCACAATCTTGTATATAGTGTTAATATAGTATCTAAAGAACAATGGTGTATGTATTAACTGATTCTTTAAATTATAATAATCCTCTATTTCCTCTCTAGTTCCAAAATACCAAGCAATCTTTTTGGTGACTTTCTGTAATTTTACTTTGCTCTTTTTCTAATTCCAGATTTTGAAAATAAGTAGTTTATGTTATATATATTCTATGGGAAGTCAGAGTTTCCATCTCTCTTAAATAGAAATTTGCAGGAATGAATGGAGAATCTTAGAATTGTGTTCTTTTTCACAGGAAGATAATTTAAATGAGCAGTGTGAGCAACAGCCATCTCCTTAATAAGGAGATTGCTAACACTATCCTATAAATGCCTATTGTGAACATTAAAACGATTCCCTAATACTCAGTTTTCCTCTCTACCTCCAAGTACACAAAAAAGTTGTCCTTCCCGTCTTCTAATATATTAGATATGAACATGGGACTCATCAAGAAATATAAACAGGTATGGCATGTGTCACTTTTAAGTGGTAGTAACCACTTGGCTTTGTATAAGACGGCAGAGCCAAAAAAGTCAAGTAGCATAAATCACTGAGTATGAAGAACAGCTTGCTTGGAGGGTCACTCAAATCCACAATAAACTTAAGAAAAAAAATTAATAGGTTAAGACATTGACATAGCAATAAACAGTATTGCTTATCCTACAGCATAACTTCAGTATTTACACTGCTATACCATCTAGGGAAATAATCAAGGAATCTGGCTCCAGAAATAACTCCTAGCTTTCTTTGCACTTATTGAGTTGATGGAGAAGCCATAGATGCCATTAATCCAAAATAAAGGAAGAAGGGAAAATAAATAAATAATATAGCCTACCTCATTGTACAAGAGCCTTGTTTCTGCTTTCAATTTCTCCTGCCTTGTGACTAAATTCTCCTTCATTCATCTCTAAAAGTTATTCTTCAGATTTGACTTTACCTGATTTGGCCAAAGGCCAAAAGTTTCCAATTAGGGTTCTCATTAAAATTCCAAATATGACTAATTCTACTGTTACATAATTAAACAAGTTCTTTTTTTGTGTATATTCAGCAAAAATGCCATCACTTTTCTATATACTCCACTGACTATAATGACTACTTTATCTAGAACTTAGTGGAATAATTTTTCAGGCCAATTTCCTAAGAATTATAGTCTTGACAGAAACCTAATCTTGCAGAGATTACCTTGTGCCATCATTATGAGTCTTTTTATGGCAGTATATAATCCTATCACTGAATGACAATGCCCATGGATCTCGGCACTCAGCTACATAATTTAATGGCAACAATATTAGAAATGGCAGCCCATTCACCTTTCAGGGTGATAGCACTAATACAGTTGCTTCTCTTCATTTATGCTCTAGAAGCTTACTCAGGAGACGATATTACAGAAAACCTTTTCTAAGCGATTTTCTGTAATACCTTAGAAAAGGTTTTCTGTAATATCATCAATACAATGCATTTGTACCAGAATACAAATACAGTATATTGGTATTGTATGTAAACATTGCATGCTTATCATTGATTAAGGAAAAGAAAGGCTTCTGATGCAGTGCATTTTTTCTTCTTTCCAAACACTGTTTGCCTTGTATGCTCTTGAAATGAGGCTTTCTATGTAATTTTAGGGTGTTGAATTTAAGAAGAAGAAACCTTATGATTTTCATTACCCACTTGTCTTTGTCATTGTCTCTTGAAAATATACTTTTGAAGTCTTTTGAGCTTTAGGATCTATTGCTTCTGTCACATTGGAGATCATTTTTTGTGCTTATTTCCTAGACTTATTTTATATTTATTTATCATTTTAAAAGAAAGTAATTACATAGCATCAAACTAATGAACTGATTTTTCAGAATTCTTAAATCCTCCCCAAGTGGAAAAAATTGAGCTCCAACTCTTAAGAAAAAAACTGTTGTTAATAAGAAGCTATGTCTCCATAAATACATGTATGTGTATCACTGTGTATACATACTAACTTATAAATATAATCATTTAATTACTAAAACCAATTCAAGAACTAGTTGCCTATACACAGATAAATGACACAATAATTACTATGTCATTGATTTCATTATTATTCCCTGCATCATTTTCGTTCCTGCAACTATACTGCAAATAAGAATTTCATCTAATACACCAAAAATTATCTAGCAAACCGCTGATCATTTTTAAAGGAAATGAATAGTTGTATTAAATAAATTGTTTAGCATAATCAGGGGAAAATTAAAATTAATTTTGCCTAATTAAAATCAGGCAAGAATAATGTGTAATGCTTTTATATCTCTTTCTAAGTATGTAGATAATGAGATTGGGTTTATTCCCTTATGCTGGTTTGGTTTTCTTTTCCGATTCTTGTCATGTAATATTTAAAGGTTTAGTAAAAACGTCTATAAGAAACCTTTCAGGTATCCTGACCCTGTATCTTTCCTCTGTCTACAGCTAGAGATACCTGATCTATACTCACCACTGCCTCAGGCTGTAGATTTAGTATGTGTCATTACAAGATAAAAATTTATTTTAGTAGATGATTCATTATTAAATCAATGCAGGTTTCCAGGCAAACTTTCATAACTAAGAACGAGTCTTGAATTTAAGTTCAATATTGGAAAGAACAATCTATAGACAAGCAATACCCGTATGTCTATGTCACTTAATTACTGAATACTCCTGTAACGTGCTTTTCTAGTCTGCCTACCTGCCCAGCTATCTCTTAGCATTTCTATATCTGCTCAATACTAAACTAATACCTGCAGTGAGACCTGACTCTTCAGGAACTATTCCTCAACCAGCATATTAGACTTCTTCTGATACCTACATCTGATATTGTCTACCACTTTTAGTCCCAAGTCCCAGCCTCCCATTAATGAGAATATATTTAGCTACTTTCAGGGTTAAAAATCTTAACTGCTGTCTATAAAATCTATGAATCTTTTTTTCAAGGCATTATTACTGTTATTCTTTTCCTATCTTTCTAAAGCTTTATTTCTCCCTCAAGGTGATTTAACCTACAGCATATAATATGGTACTTTAAGTATAATATTAGATGTCTCATCCAAATACTATACATCAATAATAACCCTGATCTAGTTTTAAATGTCATGTTTTATCAATATTTTTCCAAAAAGAAATTGCTTAATTTATATTTCTGGGGAGTATGTAATATAAAACTATACTATTTAATACCAAAGCCTGGGTAGGGATGGTAACCGTATTATAACCAAACACACGATAAACCATAATATATTTCCTATAATCTTAAAGTAATAATTGTTTTCTGTATTTAGGTTTTACATTATTTTTTAAATGATTAAATAGAGACCTTGAAAATATCTACAATGTTGTTCTCTTTAACATCCCCTAAAACAACATAAAGTGTTTTCTTGTCTTTGTGCTCTCTTCATAAAATAGCTTCTCATTTTGTTTCAAATGTACATGGAACTGTAACAGGCAAGATGATGCCACAGACATATTTTTCATAAAATCATCAGAAGTCATCTCAGATTTTCAACAAATGCTGACATTCTCATTTTCAAAGCTAAAGTGAGTATGAGAGATAATTGTAACATCCATTTATCAGCTTGTAATTTTCTGAGAAGTCAAGATGATACTCAGAGCATGAAAAATAGGAAATCCTGAACAGGATGCTACTTATTAAAAGTTATAAAGAGCAAAGGGAAAACTAGACTCAAATACCTATAGTTCTTAATATGTAAAACAAATGTGATGGGCCTCTATAATAAAAATCCAAAAATTCTAACCTTTTTACTCTTTGAAAGTGTAAAAACTTGATAATGACATATATTTACTATCACTTCCTACACTAACATTTGGTCCCTGAAATTGGTTATTACATTTGGTCCCCTGAAATTGGCTATTAAGGAATGGAACAAAGTTTGCTGATGGCAAAATTTTCATGAAAAATTAACATTTCGTAAGTGCTTACTAAAATATATCACTTTTACAAAAGAAAGGCACAAGCTTCTCATGATACCAAAAACTGATAAATTGATAGGGATTCTACCCAAATGTACAAGGAGAAAAAATGAAATGCATTTTCATTACTTATAGATATGGTCAGTTGGCAGCTTTGAATTTTGATCTGAGGCATGGTAAAGAGAGCAAGACAACGAAGACAATGCTAGAATCATCCAAGCAGCAATGACAGTTAAACCTTCAGGAAAGGACGGGTTGTTCACAGGATTGAGACAAAAGATATATTGGGCTATATATAGACATAGAAGAATATAGTCTGGGATCCAAATAAATATAGCAATTGGTGGTCAGAAAGCTTATGGACAATATTTACTTGAAATAAGCCACTGCAGTTGATGATTAAATGATTGGAAACACTTAAAATAGCAGTTTCAATAAAGTAATCTGATGACATTCTACACACACCTCTAATATGACACTGATTATATTTATGAAGTTATTTATATTTTCACTATTACTTTTATAAGATGTACATTACAGACTATTAGTTCTTCTATATCTGTATTCCTATATGCATATTATAAAAGTACCCAAAATATCATGGAATACCATTCAATAAATTTCCACGAAATAGAAACACCTGTGTAATGAGCACTCAAGTCTAGAAATAGAACATTATCAGCTACTCATACATTTCACCTCCTCCCTCTTCTAGTAACTATCTCCCAGGCAAGAATAATCAATTATGTATCATCTTAACCCCAGAAGAATTCACAGTCTGTAGAACTCAATACAAAAGATAGGAAGGAAAATAAAAGGGAGAGAGTGAAGAAAATGAGGGCATACTTTACTGTCATGACTCAGTAATGTAATATTTATATTTTTTATGCTATGTTGAATGTAAAAGTAGGCTCTAGGAGGAGATGCCAGAGAAAGGAAGACATAATCTTTCTTCTCAGTGACAGCTTTCTAACCTTGAACTACCTACTCCCCTTTGAGATTAAAATTATGCAACCAATACCTAGAAAAATACCAATATATTTGAATTAATTACTTGAAATGTTTTTGAATCTTGATAGAGACTCAGTGACAGTATGTGCTGATGAACACACAAAAAAACTAGAAAATTAAATTCAAAATCTATGCTTGTCATTATGCACATTGAGACATTAACTCCCAAGTGCCCTTAAACCTCCAACCACACCTAACATCTGTGTGCATCCTCTCTAGCTTCTTGTTTTCCTCTATGGAGAGTTTCCTACCCCAACACAAACAAATAAAGGGCAATCACTCTACTACTGCTCAGAATCCTATATTATCCTGACAAATTAAGAGTTGTACAGCATCAAATAACCCTTCTTTCTTATGTACACTCAATTCATATCTCATTTGTATCATTCCTGAGATTTAAATATGGTTACTTTTCATTACATCTTAAAAAATAAAAGCACTTTCTTGATTCTCACATCTTCAACTAGTTTTAATTTTTACTCTCTTCTTTCTATTATAGTTATTTCGGGAAACACTTTCCTATTCTTGTTGTCTCTATTTTCTCAATAATTGCTTACTAGCCAACTCATTTCAGTAAATTTGTTAATCGCAACCAGGTCATTAAACTGAAGAGGATCTTTTCTTAAATTTTTGTTTTGCTTACCTTTATACCAGTGAAATATTCTCTGAATTCTAGGAGCAGAATTTTAAGACCTTGTCTAAAAATTATGTAATGGCAATTCAACCTCAATTTATTAATATACCTAAAATGTTATTTATTAGTAACCAAACCAAGATTTATTCTTAATTTTAAATTTTCCCTTGAAAGGAATAATATAGGTTAGGAAAAAGAGAAGTCTTAAGTTCAGTCTGCAAAAAAAAAATGGAGTAGAGAACATATCATATAAAAGGCTTGGATGCCACTGGAATGTTTGGCTCTTACTATGAGAAGCCAGTCCAAGATTCTGAATATAACATGACATGATCTGACTTTTTGGAGAGGTGAAGGAAAGTTGTCTCACTGTCACCCAGCCTGGAGCGCAGTGGTGTGATATAGCTTACTAAAGCCTTGAAATCCTGGGTTCAAGTGATCATCTTACCTTGGTCTCCCAAGTACCTGGAATTGCAAGCAGAAGCCGCTCCACCTGGCATGATCTGACCACTTAAAAGGATTACACTGGCCACAGGGTAGACAGTAAACTAATATAAGGAGGCAAAGGTGGAAGCACGGAGGCCAAATGAGAGACTACTGACATAATCCAGGAGAAAGATAACTGGAGGTTTGGATTTGAATGAAAGCAGCAAGAGTGGTGAGAACTGCTTCAGAGTCCAGATTATTCTAAAGATAGAGATAAGAGAACTGTCTGGGGTATTGGATGGAGATGGATGTGAGTGAGAGAGGGGAGTCAGGCTGACTGAAGCTTTCTGACTTGGCTACCTGGAAGGAAAAGGCTATCAATAACTGAGGTAATAAAGACTTCAGAATAAGCAGGTTTTGGGGTGAGGACAGTGGAGATCGGGAGTGTATATTGCAATCTGTCATGGTGTCCATTAGATAGCCAACAGGAGATGCTGATCAGGCAGTTATAAACATGAGTCTCAAAGACTCCTTGATAAGATTTAAATTTGGAGTCATCAGTATAGAGACACTATTTAAATCATGAACCTGGATGAGATCACTACAGTAGTGAATTTTAAAAAAAAAAGGACAAACCATTAAATTTTTCACTGCTTCAACATTAAGAGATCCAAGAAGAGAGAATAGAGCAGAAAAGGAGACTTTGAAAGAGCCTCCCACGAGGTAAGAGAACAAGGAAAATGTAGTGTTCTGGCACTTGGTAATGATAGTGCTTCTGGAAAGAGTTCAATAAATTTTAGTTATCCCTATTATGATAGAAAGATTGACAGGAAACAAAAACACAAGTGAATATTCTTCTGTTCTAGGAATCTATAAATCAGTTTCTATATTTTTTCTATTTTCTTTTCAATTGTAGGCAAAGTCCTTTCTTAAATTATATTAGTCTGTTTTCATACTACTATAAAGAAGTGCCCGAGATGATAATTTATAAAGGAAAGAGGTTTAATTGACTCACAGTTTAACATGACTGGGGAGGCCCCAGGAAACTCACAATCATGGCAGAAAGCAAAAGGGACACAAGGCACCTTTTTCACAAGGCAGCAGGAAGGAGGAGTGCTGAGAGAAAGAGGAAGAAGCACTTATAAAACCATCAGATCTCATGAGAATTCACTCACTATCATGAGAACAGCATAGGGGAAACCGCCCCCATGATTGAATTACCTCTACCTGGTCTCTCCCTTGACACATGGGGATTATGAAGATTATGGGGATTACAACTCAAGATGAGATTTGGGTGGAGACATTGTGGGAAGTAGAAAAGTTCCTTTTTAAAGTTTCCTTTCTCGGTAAAGAATAAGTGAGCTAATAACTTTGTTAAGCCCTATCCTATGTAGCTGTTAAACATGCCATGCTTACAGGCATGTAGTACATTCTATGTCCTTGTACTTTAAACAAGATATATGCGCTAGATGTGCTCACAGGCATGCCCCAGCTCTCCGTTGCTTTTACCTGGTTAGAACAGTTTTCAGTTGGTAGCCAACTGGGTTTTAGTTTAAATTGTGAGGTCTGGCTCCTGCCAAACGGAGATCAGATACAGCAGTAAGGACTACCCCAAATGCGTAAAGGATAAATTTGTATGTTTTCTTTTGTTCACTGTGCTGTTATGGCATGATGGCTAGTGAGAGTACCCTTCCTGCAGTCCAGGAAGTAAAAATTGCATTGCTGTAAGATCCTTTGTCTCCGCGCTAATTTTTCTTTGCAGCACCGAGCATTTATTTCCAACAGACATGAAGCCTAATCTTATCACAAATAGTCTGCTAATATTATTATCAGCTAGTTAGATTTGTAACTCTCTAGGTCTTGCCAAACAGAAGTTGCCAGATCACTAGAAAACTTGGAGAATACTTCTGTAAAATGAAATTATTGGAAACATAGTTAAAAAATGTTTTAGAATAACTCTAGGTGGGTGTATTAGTCAGTGTTTAATCAGAGAAGTAGACCCAGCAGTTTAGTATATACTGGCTAGCAGCTAGGGGAAGTATATTCTTTATTTCAAGGACCTTGTGGTTATGTGTTATGGAGCTAGCTAGGTAAGCCTGAAATTTATAGGCTAGGCGGTCAGAAAGGAAAGACCACGGTAGGCTTGAACCCACTGAGAGTAGGCACAGGTTGACACTGTCATCCACAGGCAGAATTTCATCTCCTTTTTTCCCACTCTCTCCCCCCTCAGCACTGCCTTTAAGAGCTTCCAACTGATTTAGTCAAGTCCACCCTTCTTCTTTACTTAATGTTACCTGATTGGCGGTTTTAACTACATCTACAAAATCTCTTCATAGTAACAACCAGATTAGTGTTTGATTGAATAATTGGAGAGACTGTAACCTAGCCAAGTTGACACAACAAAAAAGCTACCAAAATGGAAACAGAATTCATTTCTATTTTATTTTAGCTAGTGCAAAGAAGTATAGCCTGTCTTACTCCATATTCTTCTGCTATAACAGAATACCACATATTGGGTAGTTTACAAAGAACTGAACATTTTTGGCTTATACATCTGGAAGTGGAGAAGTCCAAGAGCAGGGTGTTAGCAGCTCATGGGAGTCGTCCCATAGTAGAAGACAGAAGTGAGTAGACAAACGGAGAGGAAATCAGGCTGAACTCATTCTTCTTATCGGGAATCCACTCCCATGGTAAGTAACCCACTCTGACGATAATGGCATTAACGCCTTCATGAGGGTGAAGACCTCGTGACCTAATCACCTCTAAAAGGCCCTACCTCTTAATATTGTTATAAGGGCAGTTAAGTTCCCAACACACAAAATTTTGGGGAACACATTCAAATGACAGCTTAGCTCTTAATTTTTTAAAAAAATTATATAGCACTAACACAGTTTTCCCACTGCAAGAGCTTAACTCTATCATAAATGCTTTTTCTAATTGCTTCCTTCTTTTAAATTCCCAAACACAAAATTAAGATTCCTCATACAAATGCATGATTAATAATGCTCAAGCATTAATTAACCTCATTTCTCTCAAAGTTCATGTTCTTTTACTCCTCTTTCTTTCAAAATAGACTACATTTTGGAAAAAAAATCTTTGTTTCAAGAAATGTAACATAAAATTTTTCAAAAATCACTTTTTTTCCAGAAGTATAATAAATTGCTTAGCTTGAGTCTCCAAATAAAAACAACAAATATGCTGGATAAAATACATTTTAAATGTATTGCTTATTTGGCATGAAAATAGAGAAACTACAAAGTCCAAAACCAAAATACCTAAAGGTACCCTGAAGGCTCATTAAATGCCAAAGCTAATATTCTCCTTCATGTTTTCTGCCAAGATTCAGAGACTCAGGGGACAAATGTTAAACCTATGGCCTTCCCCAAAATAGAACATGTTTGAGGAGATCTCCAACATAAAGCTTGAAACCTAAAAGACTACATATAGAGCAAGAGTGAATGAAAACTAAAATACAAAACCCACTCACAAAATTTAAACAATGAGGAAATTTTCCAGTCCTGACTTTGTCCTGAGTGGCTGAAAATCTTCTCCTAAGAATTTATAACTGCAAACTATTCCACATACAAATTTTTTACTTTTTTTGTCTGGGGAAAGAAAAAAATGGCAACCATCAAATGGAGGACTTAAATGGTTGTGGTTTGGTAGCATCCCCAGTGACTACCAACATGAACAAAAATCTTCTTTAGCAGAATACAGTTTAATTTAAATGATGCTCATAGGTAGAAAGTTCAGAGTCAGAAATAAAACACACAGAAACAAGATACTATGAGTGAGAGCCAGAAGAAACAACCAAAAGATAGATTCAGAATTGCAAAGATTTTATAAGCCAGAATTATCAGAGAGCATAAAATAACACTTGTTTATTTTTGAAAATAGACCTTTGTCATAAAAATATTAAAAATGTCCAACAAGATTTGTAAAAGAACAAAATACATGTTCTGAATATTAAGAAATAAAATATTCAAAATTAAACTGTTAACGGAGAGATAAAAAGCAGATAGTGATTTGGAAGACAAATTACAGAATATGTAGCATATGAAGACAGGAAGGTGTGAAAGAGAGATTAAGAGGAAAACAAATATGATAGAGAAAAGGGATAGAAGCAGTATAGCAGAAATAATATGTAAAATTATCCAGAATTATTGAAGGATAACAATCTTTGGATCTAGGAACCCTAATGAATTCCCAACAGGGTAAGTAAAGACAAATCTACACCCATAAAGATCATAGTGAAGCTATGAAAACGAAAAACAAGAAACATTATTAAAAGGTGCCAGAGACAAGTCAAGTGAGTGGCAATTAGACAAACCTAGGTGTTCACACTGTATAATAAAAAGCAAAAGGCAGTGGAATAAAGTAAGTGGGCTGAAAAGTATTATTCCACCATGCTAAAATTTCAAACCTAGCAAACTACCTTTTAGAAATAAAGACAAAATTGAAATATTTATGACAAAAAAATAAATAAAAATTTGAACATCATTACTAGTAGAAATAAGATTCTAAAGTAATATACGTTCAGGTAGAGGATAATGATACCAAATGGAGGTTTAAAGGTAGAATTAACAGTAAGCAAAGAAAGTGGTAAATCTATAGATACATTTTAATAAGTATTGACTATAAAAAATATATACGTTGTGAGATTAAAATAGATTGACATTGTTATGTTGCCTTTCTTGAGAAGTAAAGCTATTGATTAACTTTAGATTTTAAGAATGCATATTAACATAGCTAGTCACATCTGAACTATAGACAAAGACAAAAAAAAATTTAAAGAGGGGTAGAGTGAGAGGAGAAAAAGCAGGAATTCGCAGTCCAAATTATACCATAAAAAGGGGGGTGCGTGCTCCTTTCTTTTACAAAAAGGACAAATAGAAAGCCAATAATAAGGCCCTAAATATAAATTTAAATAGAAATAATCTAAATGAATGCAAAAAGACTAAATGGTCCACAAAATAAACAAAGATTTTTACTGCTTATAGAGACGGAGGGATAAAAAATGCAAGGATATGTCAATTATAACAGAGACTCCTACAGCAGGATTTTACGAGCATCAAAGTCACTGAAAGCATACATACACCAAAACATTATCATCAAAAGTGAATTAGAACAAGGTTGATAATTGACCAAATAGACTAAAACCCAACAAATTATAAAAGATAAATACACCTTTGATTGTTATCATTCAAAGTTTGTGTGCTTTTAATAAGTATACAAAGTATATAAAGCAAAAAAATGACCAATAAAAAAGAAATTGAGAAATCCATCATCATAGTTGGAAAATCTAGAAAATTTCTCTCAATAATTGATACACCAAGCAGGCAGAAATCTAAAAAATAAAGAAGATTTGAATAGAATAAAACACAAAGTTTGATTGAATGGACATATATTTAACATACTATACCAGAATTTAAGAATACACCTTTTTTTTTTTTAAGTCACCAAATGCTTTAAAAAATTTACCGCATATGACAGCCCATAAAGGAGCCTTATCCATTTCAAGAGTGATATAAGAAAGACCATCTTTTTGGAAAAAAATTTAGTTAGAACCAGATATTAAGATTTATTCTAAAACTAAAATAATTCAAAATAAGGTATAACTGGTACTATGGAAGAATAGTAAGAATCTTTAGTTCAGAAGCATATTCAAGCAGTTATAAAAACTTGAAATATAATGAGGGTGTGGGAAAGATTAACTACTAAATTGGACGCCTTTCTCCTATCATACATAAAGTCAATTCCAGGCATCCTGAAAAGTTAAATGTGAAAGACAAAACTAAAAATCTTTAGGAAAAAAATTGAAGAATATCTTGGAGACAAAGTAAAGAAGTCATTCTTGAACAAAAGTACAAGACATAAATTATTAGTAACTTACTACAATAAAATTAGAAGCATCTGTTCATCCAAAAATATTATAAAGACAAGCTACAAACATGTAAAGCATATCTGCTAGACATGTACCTGTAAAACTGAGTATCCAAAATGTATAAAGAATTCTTCATTGGGATTAACAAGCATCTCAATCAACAAAGATAAAGCACAAGGGTCTATATGAAGATATAAAGAAAATTCACCTGTGTTAATAATCAGGTGGCTACAAAATAACGTTACAATAATATAACATCTTATATCTACTACACTGGCAATAAGTTAAATATTGAGTGTTGATTACAATATAGAAGAATAGGAATATTCATACCTTGTTAAAAAGTTTATTTTAAATTATTATAGATATACGATAGTTGTACATATTAAAGGGGTACATGTAATGAACAAATCAAGGTAATTGATATATTCATCACCTCAAGCATTTAGCATGTCTTTGTTTAGGAAATATTCCAATTCCAATATTTTGGTTATTTTGAAATATACAATAAAACATTGTTAACTAAGTAAAATAATTAAAATTAGAATTACCATATGATCTAGCAATCCCACTACTGGGTATATATTCCAAAAGAAAGAAAATCAGTGCATTTAAGAGATACCTGTACTCCCATGTTTACTGCAGCAATATTCCCAGTAGTTAAGATATGGAATCAACCAAAGTGTCCATGCAGATAAATGGATAAAGAAAATGTAGAATGAAATCCTGTCATTTACAACAAAACAGATGGAAATGGAGGACATTATGCTAAGTGAAATAATCCAGGCACAGAAAGATAAATATTACATGTTCTCATGAATATGTGGGGGCTTAAGAGAAGTGTTTCAAATTGATACAACCAATTTGAAAAATAGTTTGAAATTTCACTGGAAAATTGCCCCTTCCCATATTCTACAACCCAGTAATTTTATAACTAGACACATATTCCAAAGAGACTTTCACTAATATGTACCCATAGTAATGGACACACATGTGGCACATATACACCATGGAATATTATGCAGCCATAAAAAAAGATAAGTTCATGTTCTCTGCAGGGACATAGATGAAGCTGGAAACCATCATTCTCAGCAAACTAACACAGGAACAGAAAACCAAACACTGCATGTTCTCACTCATAAGTGGGAGTTGAACAATAAGAACACATGGATACAGGGAGGGGAACAACACACAGTGGGGCCTGTCAGGGTGTGGCAGGCTAGTGGAGGGGTAGCATTAGGAGAAATACCTAATATAGATGATGGGTTGATGGATACAGCAAACCACCATGGCACGTGTATACCTATGTAACAAACCTGCGTGTTCTACACATATATCCCAGAACCTAAAGTATAATTTAAAAAATGTACTTAACTTTAAAAAGTCCATCTTGCCCTCTGTGTAAGCTTTTTGAGTAAACTTTACAAAGAATCTCATATGTTTTTTGAATGACCGAATAAACCCTTTTCTAGTTGTTTTCTTTTCCTTGTAAATTCATTAAAAGTTCACCGTTAACAACAAAAAGAAGAACACAAGCTGAAAGCACTCTAGATAATAATTATTAGGAGAATAGGTACATAAGTTATGTATTTTACAAAAGAAAACCATTCATTAGTAAAATGAATAAACCACCATGATGGATCATCAATATTTTAATATTATATGAAAATAGCTACAGAAGAATACTTGTGGGTATATGTGTTTCAGAAATGAGAAAAACTAAAAATTATGGGAGGTTTTAGTGATAAACCATGGTGGCAAAATCACAAATACATTTATAAAGGTATTAATACAAAATCATGATGATTACCTCTGGGCAAGAGGAAGCAACAAATGATTGAGATGAGGCACACAGAAGGTGCCTAAAACAGCCATGCTTGAAGTGTGGTCTGTGGACCCCCCTAGAGTCCCAAATACACTTTCAAGAAGTCTGTTAAATCCAAAGTATCTTAGTAATAAGATATTATTGGTGCATTTTACTTTTGTGGTCTCATTACATAACTCAGCGAACCCATATTTCCCAAATGACTAATTCTTCATGAAGTTTACAAATTTTACATGCGTAAAAGATTCATTCAAAACACAAAATAGATGGGTTTTAACATGAGGGTGTGTGAAAAGTTCACTGATAACAGTTTCAAGTCCCAAATTGCTAACAAACCTTTAAGAAACTACTACTAGTAAGTAGAATTTTTATATAGTATTGAAAATATCCATGATTATTTGAAATATTCCACTCATTTCCAGTTATATGTCTATGTAAGCATGGATTTCTTCATGTATTTCAACCAAAGTATTAATAACATATTACAACAGATTGAGTAGAAGCAATATAAAGAATCTGCCAGATATTTAAGAGGATGTAAAAATACAAAGCAGTGTTACCTTACACACTAAAACACTTTTATTGTTTTGAAAAATATATATTTTCATCTACTGTAAGGTATGTTTATTATTTATAAATTATTAAATATTTTTAAAATTTAATGCCTTACATGCTAAACATCAACAGATACAACCTACTAAAACAAAAGCTCTTTGTGCTTGTCCATGATTTTTGGAGTATAAAGTGTTCCGATTCTAAAACATTAGATAACTGCTAATGTTTTATTTCTTAAACTGAGTAGTGAATATATATTTTTTCATCTTACGATTTTTATTTTAAAATATGTATATATATTTTCTGTACCTATCAGTCACAAAACATTTTTAAAGTTTTTCTAAACCATCTATTATTCTTCATACATAGAAATGTTAAATAACATGGTATCATGTTTTCCCAAGCAGAAAATGGGGCTGAGGAAATGACACAATGTATATATATTGATACATACTGAGAGTAAATACAAGTATTTCTGTTGATCATGACACACTCCAAATTGTATCTGTTTTATGACTTAACATCCTATATAAGAGAATGAATTTCATGTATTTTAAATTCAGCATAGTATTAATAAAATTTACATATTTCTAGGTAACAGTGCTTTTCCACTGATTTTTGCAGGGGTATTTCTGATCACTAAAGCAAATTTGTAAAGGACAAATGTCATGCTAGTCTTTTATATTTACCTACAGCAACTATATTGTTCTCCATGTACCAATAAGGTGAAAAAATATTGATTATTTAAGTCAATAAACATTACAATGTATGTGTGATATACTTAAAGGATCACTTGGGGAATCATCTGCATTTAGAAAAACTATAAGTAAACAAAGAAACATTAATCCCTTGAGGTTTTTGATTCAAAATGTAGTTCTAAGAGCAGATACGTGTAGGAGACTTATATGTAAAATAATGACGATTCCAAGAAGTTTGGAAGAAACTTGTTTGCAAAACGTATTATTATGTAATAAAATATGTATTCAAACCATGTTTGTGGTTCATGCTTTAGCCACACTGTAGTGAAGAAAACAAATTAGCATAGTTCCTGACTTTAGGCTGCTGAAAGTGAGGAAAACAGGTATGAAACGTTATAAACTATAATTTTAATCATAATTTGTGACAAGTGCTATGAAGGAAAAATCTCAGAGTATCATGACAGAAGATAAATGAAGTGAGAAAATAACCTATTATTGATTGGATGGACAGGCACCAATCAAACCCAAAGCACCTCATAAAAGGTCACAATTTAAACCAAAATCTAAGGGTGAGAAGAGCCCAATCCTGTGAACACTAACGAAAATCACAATGACAGAAAACGTTAAGTGTTTAAATCCCAGGATGGGAGAGAACCACCAGGCTAGTGGGATTGAAAGAAGGGTGATGAGGCTGTAGCCTCATATGTCTGAGTTAGCACCGTAAGAGAGCACTTGAGAGTTGATCGGTGGCCAGTCAGACCGTGCAGAACTGAAGTAAAGAGTCTGAGTTGTATTATAAACATTATAGGAAGCCCTTAAAAAACTTTAAAATTGTGATGTACCATGATCTGTTTTCTGTTTTTAGAGTGCTGTATTTATTTCACAAATGGATTAGACAGGAACAAATGTGGAAGATGGGAGGTCAGGTGAGGGACGATGGCAAAAGACAACATGAGATCTAATAATGGCTTTCAACTAGATATTTGAAAATGCCACATTAGCACTATTCAATCTGAGTTTGTGCCAATGCATTCAAGTTCATTATCTCCATTAAAATAAATGCCCTAATAAAGCACAGATTTTCCAATAGACCGCCCAGATAAGAGATTTTGAACTTGAAGTAACAAATTAGCTAGCCAAGTGGCTATCGGAAATTTGGGTACTGTTGAAAAAGTTGTGCAATAAGATTGGTTTACCAATTCAGATATTTGATTAGCTAAAAACATCCATCTCTTGAGAAACTCTTTAATGTCTCAAGTGACTTTGTGATTCTTCAGAGTATTTGCCAATATTTTAATATACGAGTACTGATGATAATATTTGTTAGCTATAACTTTTGTGCCTAAAAATGATAAACTCCTTGGCAGATAGTAGAAATTAAAAATCATAAAATTAGATGCATTACTATACATTATTTTTGTTTGGGACAAAAGGAAATCTACATGGAAGAAAAAGATTAGCAGATTAAAAATCATAACTATCTTGTTTAAAAGCAGATAGAGTTTACCAACCTACTAATTAACATCACATGGAGCAAATACAGTAAGAACTAACCTCTATAACAGACCAAGTGGAAATGATTAACTAGTCTTATGCAAATATCTTGAAATGTGAATGAATGATTGTTAGATGCAAGATCTTTAAATCTTGCAGGCAGGTAAGGAGGCTAAACTTTACACCTAATTGTTTTTCTAATTAATAAGAAGTCAAATCTTCAGATTTTTGTTATTGTTTCTTGGTTTTGTGTGCATGTGTGATGTTTTATGCTGCCTCTCATGCACAGAGGAGTCCAATAAACTGTTTTCCAAATCTCTTTGCTTACGCAAAAACCCCATGAACCCCTTAGTCCTCTATCTATTTTCATGAATATATGAGTAACCAACGATTCCTTTATACCAAAATATCACATAGTTTACGTCTTCCATCTACTTTCATGAATATATGAGTAACCAACTATTCCTTTATACCAAAATATCATATAGTTTATGTCTTCACTTAACACGTCATCTCCAAGCCAGCTGAAAGGAGATATCAACCTTCCTAGGTCACAGCATTTTGTCTATCCCCATAGTGTTCATTTTGTTAGGCACCCACCAGAAAAAAACCCTAAACCTTGTTTATGCTGTTCTAAACAGTGGTAACATCCCTCTGTTAAGTTCTATGTATAAGAGATTTGAGAGCCCTTTATACCATATTGCAACTCAGGCCCAAAAAAGGAACATTTTTTTCCTTAATGGAAACTGGTTATTAAGACAAGATACTTCCTATTTTTCCTTCATCTTTTCCACCGTTTTCCTTAGATGAAAACCCTGCCAGACTTGACTAAATTTGCAGAATGCTTATGTTCTGACGAAGCAGAAAAAAATTTAATAACAAGTAAGCCTAAGCAGAGTTATGAAAATCTGTGCAGTTCAACTTTTAAGTATCCAATTATTTTTAATACAAGAGTAGTTAACTGCCATCAAGCTATTTTAGAAATGCTGCTATTGAAATATTTGGTTATTTCTTATGGACTGTGTTGGGGAAAAAGAAATCTCTAACTATCTGATACATTAATTATAAACAATTCCCATAATATTTAACAACAAAACAAAAAAGACAAATTTTGATTATAATTTTTGCAACATTTATAGTATGTGCTAAGTGCATTAACAAAAAGAAAAAAAGATAACCATAACCATTCCTTAAAGAATTTCCTATAACTATATAATAAAAGGAATATTAGTTTGATTGCTTAAATTTTTTCTTAAAATCCATTGACATGATTGTTTCCACTCAAATAAAAATTCTAATGAGAAGCAACATAAACTAAAAAAGAAAAAAATGTATAAGTAAACATAAAAACAATGTAATTAATCTATCATCCACTGGCTATGAATTCACATATAGAAATCAGATTCAAAATTCTCCCTAACAAATGTTTCCTGATTAAGATTTATGGATTATGAAAAAGCTATAATAACCAGCATTATTAAAACATAAAAGACTAAGATTTAAATAAACTGAATACAGTAGATATATGTAATCTACCCAGAGAGTATGGATGACCTTAATACTCTGGTTAAAATGAGAAAATTATTTGTATAAATAATATATTCCATTGCTGCATTAAAAAAAAGTGAAGGGCAGGTTAAAAACAGGTAAATTATGAAAATGTTATGCAGCTAAAAAATTATCAATTACCACTTAAAGTACAGAAATTTCATTAACAAGATTAATAATGATTTACTGAAACTGTTAAACTTTTACAATTTTTGGGTAAAACCTTCTACTGCTACACAGCCATGTTCCTGTGAAGATTTTAGATCACTGCCCAAGATGAAAAAACATAAACTATGTAGAAAGGCAATGTCATTTCTATCTCTTATTTATGCACTTTATTTTTCTTTTTATTAATTTAGTGGTTACAATCTAATTAATTTAGTAGTTACAATCTAATATTAATAGACATCAGTGGACAGGTGAAGAAAAAGGTCTCTATAACTCAGAGACAATTTTAAAAGCATTAGGTAATTAGTCAATATTACTCATAGAATTGTGGAGTGGCTTCATGTCTGCCAGATTAAGGGAAAAAATTTATTTTGCTACACACAATTAGTGCTGTATTTTTAAAAAATTCTTAATAGAACAGGCAGGTACTATTCTATTTTTAGAATGGGAAAAGTACACATTGGGAAGACAGAGTGTCTTTATTTCATTACTTTTTTTTTTTTTTTTGCTCTGATAACCAACGTAGGTGCATTTGCAATAGTGAAAATAAAATACATCAACAATGAAACAATAAAATAATATTAACAAAAAGCAAACACTGATGACTATTGTGGTATATGCCTTTTCATGGTTCCAACCTGCCACCACCAGTTTAAATACACACACACACACACACACACACACACACACACACACTTTTTTATTATTCAAATTCAACTTTCCAGAGGAATTTCATTGCATGTGGTGAGATTTACATAGGATCATCTTACTCTTCTCACCCAGACCACAAGAGTGACAGCCATCAAGACCTATTAATTACATTGACGCCAGCCAACTTAACAAGAGAACTCTCCAGGACTTTTTCTACCTGGACTATATGGAAGGTATAGGCCTTCTGCAGGAATTTCTAGGCTGGTAGAATGTATGCGTAAACAATTGTTAGTCATCACCAAACAAAAAGAAAAGAACATGTTGAATTTCCTGATAACAAAGTGAAACATGAAACCAGAGAGCACAGTTGTTAGATATAGATACATGGCTTATAAAAGGCAGTTTTGCCAGTATGTAGTATATCTACTTTGGAATTTTAAGATGCCATAGTTAGAGGTATAAGAAATTTGTTAAGCTACCACTAGGGGCTTCCCACAATCTAGCAAGATCTTCAACTGCCCAGGTAGAATATCGTAATTATCCTGAGCATAACCTGGGTGAAAAAACACTGAAAAGACTTCAGAAGCTAGTCCCACTTACCATAACCCATCCAGATGACTTTTGGTAACATTTTTGAAAAATGAATTTTTTGAGCTTATCATACAGAAATATTTCTCTAGGAGTTAAATATTAGCATGCTTACCTTTTTCAAGCCTCAAACACAGTCCTATGTAGACAGGGAAATAAAAAATATGATTACAAGGTAGAAGAAATTTCCACCAAAAAAAAAAAAAAAACTCAGTAGTAAGGCTAGTGGTTGTAATTTTTGTAGGTATTTTTGTTACCTACTGGGAATAGAATCAGCTCTTCATCACTGCCAAAGCCTGTGAGCCTATAATGTCCTCTGACACCAGAGTAAGTTACCCTTTTGACCAGGTCAAAAATTTTATCTACATTTATATGTTTGCACATACTACTGTCTTTCTAGAATTATCTTAAATTTTACAGCATCTGATGTGGTTTGGCTGTGCCCCACCCAAATCTCATCTTGAATTCCCACATGTTGTGGGAAGGACCTGGTAGGAGGTAATTAAATCATGGGGGCTGGTTTTTCCTGTGCTGTTCTTGTGATAGTGAATAAGTCTCATAAGATCTAATGGTTTTATAAGGGGGAGTTTCCCTGAACAAGCTCTCTTTTTGCCTGTGGCCTTCCATGTAGGACCTGACTTGCTTCTCACTGCCTTCTGTCATGATTATGAGGCCTCTCCAGCCATGTGGAATTGTAATTTCATTAAACCTCTCTTTCTTTTGTAAATTGCCCAGTCTCTGGTATGTCTTTATCAGCCACATGAAAATAAGATAATGCTAATAGAGTGGGGCACTGCCGAGAAGATACCTGAAAATGTAGAAGCAATGTTGGAAATGAGTAACAGGCAGAGGTTGGAAAAGTTTGGAGGGCTCAGAAAAAAAAAAAAGGAAAATTTGGGAAAATTTGGAACTTCCTAGATATGTGTTGAATGGCTTTGCCCAAAATGCTGATAGTGATATGGACAATAAAGTAATGGGAACTTGTTGGGAACTGGACCAAAGGTGACTCTTGTTATGTCTAAGCAAAGAGACTGGCAGCATTTTGCCCCTGCCCTAGAGATCTGTGGAACATTGAACTTGAGAGAGATGATTTAGGGTATCTGGTGGAAGAAATTTCTAAACACCAAAGCATTCAAGAGATAACTTAGGTGCTTTTAAAGGCATTCAGTTTTAAAAGAGAAACAGAGCCTAAAAGTTCAAAAAATTTGCAGCCTGACAATGTGACAGAAGAGAAAATCTCATTTTCTGAGGAGAAATTCAAGCCAGCTGCAAAAATTTGCAGTAACAAGGAGCCAAATGTTAATCTCCAAGACAATGGGGAAAATTTCTCCAGGGCATGTCAGAGGTCGGGGTAAATGTGGAGCTCAGGTCATGGCTTCATTGGGAGCAAACCTCAAGCCTTGGCAGCTTCCAAGTGATGTTGAACCTGTGAGTGCCTAGAAGTCAAGAATTGGGGTTTGGGAACCACTGTCTAGATTTCAGAGGATGTATGGAAACCCCTAGATGTCCAGGCAGAAGTTCACTATAGGGGTGGGGCCCTCTTGGAGAACTACTGCTAGGGCAGTGAGGATGGGGAATCTGGGGCTGGAGCCCACACACAAAGTCCCTACTGGAGTAGTACCTAGTAGAACTGTGAGAAGAGGGCCACCATCTTCTAAACCCCAGAATGGCAGATCCACCGACAGCTTGCACCATGCACTTGCACATGACACTCAATGCAAGCTCACGAAAACAACCAGGAGGGAGGCTATACTCTGCAAAGCCAGAAGGGTAAAGACCATGGGAGCCCATCTTTTGCATCAGTTTGACCTGGATGTGAGACACAGAGTCTAAGAAGACTCATTTTAGAGATTTAAGATTTGACTGCCCGGCTGGATTTCAGACTTGCATAGGGCCTGTAGTCCCCTTCTTTTAGCCAATTTCTCCAATTTTGAACAGCTGTATTTATCCAATGCCTGTACCCCCACTGTATATAGGAAGTAACTAACTTGCTTTTGATTTTACAGGCTCCTAAGCAGAAGAAACTTGCCTTGTCTCAGATGAGATGTTGAACTACAGACTTTTGAGTTAATGCTGAAATGAGTTAAGACTTTGGGAGACTGTTGGGAAGGCATGGCTTGTCTTGAAATGTGAGGACATGAAATTCAGAATGAGCCAGGGACAGAATGATATGGTTTGGCTGTGTCTCCACCCAAATCTTATCTTGAATTCCCATGTGTTGTGGGAAGGACTCAGTGGGAGGTAACTAAATCATGGGGGCAGGTCTTTCCCATGCTGTTCTAATGATAATGAATAAGGCTAATGAGATCTGATGGTTTTATAAGGTAGAGTTTCCCTGTACAAGCTCTCTCTCTTTGATTCTGGCCATCCATGTAAGATGTGATTTGCTCTTCCTTGCCTTCTACCATGATTGTGAGGCCTCCCCAGCCATGTGAAACTCTAAGTCCATTAAACCTCTTTTTTTTTTTTTTTTTTTTTTTTTTGCAAATTGCCCAGGGTCGGGTATGTCTTTATCAGCAGTGTGAAAACAGACTAATACACTATCTTTTTTAAAAAACACATTTTATTTATCCAGTCTATCACTGACTGGCATTTAGATTGATTCCACGTTTTGCTATTGTAAATATTACTACAATGCACATGCACATGCATGTGTATTTATAATAGAATGATTTATATTACTTTCGGTATACACATAATAATGAGATTGCTCTGTGAAGAAATGGAAACTTTGGTTGTGAAGAAATCAAAGCTTTCCATTTCTTCAACAATCACCTATCCCTTACCATGTTTCCAGTCTTCCAGGGTAGAATTCATTGCTTCATTCTGTGTTCCTGCTTTATATTTATCATATTTTTGACCTATCACTTTTCTCTTTTTAAAAAATTTATCTTTAATTATTATGGATACATAATATTTGTATATATTTGTGGGGTACATAAGATGTTTTGATATGGGCATAAAATGTGTGATGATCAAGTCAGGATAACTGGGATATCCATCACCTCAAGACTTTATTATTCCTTTGTTTCAGAAACATTTAAATTCTATTATTTTAGTTATTTTAAAATATACAATACTTTTATACATTGCAATTTATCTGATTTTGTATCTATCTCCCCTATCAGACTGTAAGCTTCCTGCAGGTAAGGTTTTTTTTGCACAAAATTGTTTAATATGTATTCAATTCACATTAGCAGAATAAGTAAATGAGTTATTCTTTGCAAGTATATTTTTTAAATGTGAAGTATTAATTCAGAGATTATAAAAATCAACAAGTCATATAAAAACAATGAAATGTTACATGGTTTAGAGAATTAATCTTAAAAAACTTTTTAACTATTAGATACGGAGTTAAATTTTACGTAATTTTTAGTTTGAGAATACATGGGTAAAGTTTTTTTTCTTCAAAATGTTCAAGATGTCCTGGAAGAGAGTCTATAAATTATAATTACTAAATATACTATGATTAGCCATGAATAAAAGAAACACCAGCAACAATTAAAAATAATAACAGAAGACCATATAAATTACAGTATATAAAAGAAAAACCAGTAAGACGTAAAAACAAAAAGTAATATTAAACTCTCTAGCTTTAAATTAAATTCACATTTTCATCATATGGTCTTTCTGAACATCTGTATGTGGTTTCAATGAAATTCTGTGTAACTGCAGAGTTTGATTACCCTGGATACTTCTCTATTCCATAACCTGACACATGCCAAAGACCAAAAATGTTCCAATCTCCTTTTCAGGTTAGTGAATAATTCATTCATTTCTTAAATTGGGGCCTTGATTTATCTTTTTACTGGTCAAACATATGGTATATGAATCAATGGTGGAATTTTGAATTTTTTGCATTCAATTATAGCTAGAAAGTTGAAGTAGGGCAAAAAAGAAAAGGTAAATGGAAATATTATGTTTAAAGAAAAATTAATGCTTATACACTGTTGGTGGCAGTGTAAATTAGTTCAACCATTGTGGAAGACAGTATTTCCTCAGAGACCTAAAGACAGAAGTATCATTCAACACAGCAATCCCATTACTAGATACATACCCAAAGGAATATAAATCATTCTTTTATAAAGACACATGCACATCTATGTTCATTGTAGTACACTCACAATAGCAAAGACATGGAATCAACTATATGCCCATCAATGGATAGACAGGATGAAGAAAATGTGGTACATATACACCATGGAATGGTATGCAGTAATAATAATGAATGAGATCATGCCCTTTGCAGGGACGTGAATGGAGCTAGAGGCCATTGTCCCTAGCAAATTAACACCGGAAAAGAAAATCAAATACCACATGTTCTCACTTCTAAGTAGAAGCTAAATGATGATAACACATGGACACGTAGAGGGAAACAATACACACTGGGGTCTTTTGGAGGTTGGAGGGTGGAAGAAGGGAGAGAATCAGGAAAAATAACTAATGGGTATTAGGCTTAATACCTGGTTGATGAAATAATCTATACAACAATCCTCCATGACAGAATTTTACCTATATAACAAACCTGCACTTGTACCCCTGAACTTAAAAGTTTAAAAAAAGAAATATTATGTTTTAAAAATAAAATTCTTATATGTTCCAAGTACTGATATGAACCAGTGAAAATCCACTTGCTAGATACAATACCACCAAAAATGACAATTTAAAGGTTAATTTGTAATGATTTGTGAAAATCTTCACAGTTAATTACAGATACTACACAGAGAAGGTAAACATCATCTATGATAACCACCTTAAAGGATCTTAGGCACCAAAATATTCAGTGCTCTAGAGTTCTGTAATGACTGTCTGCACTGAAGGCAGTAATGAAGATCTATAACCCTCTGTTGTAATCCTACAGCTCTGAGAAGCTTTGTGTCAGGTATCCTTGGTGACACTATGACAATGAAACAAACATTAGAAATTGTATTTTAGTTTTTGAAAGCAGAAAACAAAATAGATGAAGTGATTAGAGCATTTGAATACATTGGCCAGCATAACTTGACATTCAAAAGTAGTAGAAAACATTGAAAAGTAGTAGATTACAGTTCTGAGGAATCTATTGCTATGGAAAGTGTTGCTCTGTGTGTAACATTTTCAGAGCTTTGAATCTCTTATTTCAAACAAAAAGTAACAGAAAGAAATGCTTTGATATCGGAACTGGCATTGTTTGAATGAATTTGAACTAAACAATTCTCTAAATTACCTAAGTAAGAGAACAGACCCTTTAGCATGGGGAAAACATTTCTTTGACCTGCCATCCTAGTGGTTCTAGCAGAACAAAATGAAAATCAAAGAATTGCTCTTAAGAGTCACTGAAATTTCAGTGTTAATTTCTCTACACAGAGAGAAGAGGAAGACAGAAAATAGTAAGAATCACAGATTTCATAAAAAACATTTCAACCAGAATTTGTTGCTCATATGCAGAGAACTAAAATGGGACTTGCAAGGACTAAAGAAACAGTGCCTCTCATTTCACGATCTCTTGTTAGAGTTCATTTTTAGAGAAAAGCTGATCTCACATTTGATAATGCAAAAATTATAAATATCTTGGACTTCCTGTTACCACACTTAGACCTTCTATTGTTGTGAAAGCTACAGATGATTGATCTTATTAAGATCTGTACATTAAAGATAAAATATATATATTCTATGATACAAACAACATAACCAGACATAGCTAGACAAACTCCATAGAGGACAGCTGGCCTGCATCCTTATTCTTCTTTGTTCTACATATTCATTTCACTATGTTGGAAAGATGTTACTAATTAAGTCATGGTGAAATATTATCCCTGAAATCCCTTTAAATGGTTAGCTCTGTTTCCACCTCTCTATATTTTACATGTGATATACTCCTTTGCAAACACAAATACTTTTAAAATGCAAAATCGGAATTAAGATCTGAGCTACTTATTCATTCTCTTTTTCTCCCTCTGACTCCACAAGACTTTACCAACTCTCAGTGGCCTCAACTCTTGCTTCACAGAAAATCAGGTATTCTTTTAACTCTCAAGTCCCAAAAAGACATACCTACCTGGACATTTTTCTTTTCCTGACCTTAAAATTGTATCTTTCTTCCCAGGGCACCTCTCTAAGGCAAATTCCTCTCATTACTCTGGATCCCATCTCCTCACATCTTCTTACATGCCACTCACTAAGAATTATTCCCATTTTAGCCTTTCTCTTTACTAGAACTGTCCCATAAACATTTAAATATGTTGAAATATTCCCCCATCTTAAAAAATATATTTTCCTTATCCCTAGCTTTTACTCCAGATTACCACCCTAATGTTCTTTTTCCCTTTATGACAATTTTTTCAAAATATTATTCTATAATAGCAGTCTCATCCCACTCTAAAGGATATAATTATTTTCAGGAGTGGAGATTGAGAAAGTCTTCACGACATATTGAAGAATGAGTGAAATGGTTGCAGGTGGCCAACATACACAAAGGGATTAAGCATAAATGGATCCCCACACAACCTGGATAGAAAAGTGGTTCTATACTTCTGGTATAAGATGATGATATATGTGTGACAGAAGCAGACTGAGTAAGGATTGAAAACATAGGTTATAGTCACGTTGAGAACAGTTATTTAAGTCAGGTTTATACTGGCATCATTAATCTGTAAGACATCAGTGGTGAGTTATATGGTTAGATTTACATTTTAGAATAATAACTCCTCACAATGGTTTGTCTCAAGGGCACTAAAGAAGAAAGTGTATGTTCAAATTCTGACTCTATCACTTTCTGCATGACCATGGACAACATATTTAATATCTCTGTGCCTCAATTCTTTCACGTGCTCAAAACATTAAGAGCATTACCTCATTGGGAAGATTAAAACAGAAAATGTGTTTTAATTAAGACTTAGCATAAAGTCTTATAGATAGTAAGAATCAATAAATGTCAGTGGCTATATGCTGTTATTCTATTTTTCAATATTTACTTCAAGTAAATAGTATAGAAAGACATTTTATGCACAATTCTTTTGTGAGTAAAAAAAGTTCATGGCAGCACCATTTATAATTGTAAGAAAAAAAGGATGAAGGAGAACAATAGAGAAATTAATTTTTTAAAAATTCATGTTTTGGTCCAGCTACTACTAAAACATGCAAAAAAAATGGCTGCCAAATTTGGAAAGTATATTTGGAAGGGTCTGACAAAATAGAGTCGATATAGAATGCATACGATTCCCTTTGAGAAGCACACCAGGATGGTAAAACCATGGACAGAAGGAACATGTCCTTTCAAGGGCAACCAAGGTGAATAACTGAGCACCACAAGAAAGAGGTAATAATCCTTCAGAACAGCTGAAACTGAGGTGTAATGAGAGGCTTCTTTCTACAATTGCTTATGAGAATAAATGCTCTCTTTCAAGGGCAATTGAAAACCATAGTGTCTCTCAAGGGATATCTGTTTCATAATTGTACATGATGCCAAACACAGAAGGAGGTATTGTGGGGCAGGGGGAACACATTTGTCTTCCAATATGTGTCCAAATAAGGCTATTTAAAAAAAACTAACATAGGTTCAATGGAAAGGTTAAATATAAGTATATCCAGTACAATGTAAAATCTTATTAGATTCAATTATAACACCCTAAATAGTGGAAGAACAAATATTGTATAAAGGTTCTTTGTGACAAAGTTGAAAATAATTATAGCTCTATATAAGTTATTACAATTCTATTTAATTACTAAGGCTCCAACATTAGTATCTTTATATCTATTAAACAATACTTTAATAATGGTTTAAGATTTCTCTGAACAATTCAAGGTAATATGTATCATGAGTATACTAAACTGAGTTCATACACATAATAAAGTGCTGCTTAGTCAATTAGGAAAAAAAAATGTGTAACCAATTCATTGAATGAGTTAGCTCTAAAAGAAAGGGAACAAATACATATAACTTTGTTTTTACTTTACTGCTTTTGTCTATCAACAAGTCTCCCATCTGCACCCCTCAGAGACAGACCACTAGGCTATTCTTCTAGTCACTCTCAGATATTAGTGAACTAGAGTCTCATTGATATGTTAAGTCCATTAGTGGCTACAGTCTCATTTTAGAGGTGTTAAGTTCATTTACATAGAAAATACAGTTTCGCTATTATCCAAGTCAGAATTTCTCTCCTCCCCCAGCTCAGTACTGTCTCAAATTGTGAAAACTCTCCTATGAAGGCACACATATCAATATTAGATTAAGATAGGTATGATCAAATCCCAGTGCCTTAGAAGAGATAGAAGTTTCTTTCTTCTTCATGTAAAGTCCAGGTCTGGGAGGCTGGTATCACCCTGTCATGAGGGACTCACGCTCCTTCTACTAGCTTGTCCATCATTCTCACCATTTGACTTCCACTTCAACTTCAGTATGACTGAAAGCACTCAGGGCATCACATCTATATCTTCCCAGCAGGAGGAAAGAGATTAAGAATGTTTTGTACCTTTTATTAAAGCACACGTTTCAGAAGTCACAAATGACATTACTGCTTACATCAAGCCAAAATTTGATCACATGGCCTCTCAGAAGTACAGGGATACCAAGAAATATTGGAGAGAGAGCCATTTGTCCATTGAAAATTACATAATTTATCATCACTTAAGGAGAGAATCAATTTGGATAAACAGCTAGCATTCTTGGACACAGCACAAAGTTGGCTTCATCATCATTTTTCCACCATACCTTCTACTTCTCCTGCCCCACTTGCCCCTTTGCCACTCTTTCTTCAATGTTATGATAGGCAAAGAAAAAAGGAAGAGGTAGAAATCTACAGTTGACTGGTACTGTTGTAATCTGATGCCGGTGCCTTTATCAGGAGGGTGTCCAATGTTGACTTTTCCTCTAGAATACTTTTGTGGGTTCCATTTAACAATGGAGAGTGATCCCCCATTAAAAGATTATCCGATTTCAGTTAGCTGGAATGGGTATTACCTCATTACCTTATTTTATATCCTGAGACTTTACTGATTAGCTTCAGGAGTTTTGGGGCTGAGATGATGGGATTTTCTGAATATATAATCATGTCATCTGCAGAGACAATTTGACTTTCTCTCTGTTTGAATACCCTTTCTTTAGCCTGACTATTCTGACCAGAACTTCCAATACTACATTGAATAGGAGTGGTGAGAGAGGGCATCCTTGTCTTGTGCTGGTCTTCAAAGGGAATGCTTCCAGCTTTTGCTTATTCGGTATGATATTGGCTGTGGGTTTGTCATAAACAGCTCTTATTATTTTGAGATATGTTCCATCAATACCCAGTTTATTGAGTGTGTTTAGCATGAAGGGGTAAATTTTATCAAAGGTCTTTTCTTTGTCTCTCAAGATAATCATGTGGTTTTTGTCATTGGTTCTCTTATGTGATGGATTACATTTTTTATCTTGGATATGTTGAACCAGCCTTGCATCCCAGGGATGAAGGTGACTTGAATCTGTTGGGTAAGCTTTTTGATGTGCTGCTGGATTTGGTTTGCCAGTATTTTATGGAGGATTTTCACATCGATGTTCATCAGGGATATTGGTCTGAAATTTTCTTTTGTAGTTGTGTCTCTGCCAGGTTTTGGTATCAAGGATGACACTGGCCTCATAAAACGAGTTATAGAGGAGTCCTTTTTTTCTATTGTTTAAATAGTTTCAGAAGAAATGGTACCAGCTCCCTAAAGTTTCAAGTTTTGATAAAGCTCTAGTTACTCTTTAATGGGTCATGATTTTGTTGTTATAGCTAAGAAATATTTGCTTAACTCAAGATTTATAAAGATTTTCTGTTAGATTTTCCATAAAAGATTTTAGGATTTATGTTTAATTGTGTAAATCGTTTGAGTCCATTTTTTACATAGCTAGAAGCATGAATTGATGTTTTTGCATATAAATATCCAGTTGTTCTGATATACAAATTGTTGAAAAGGCAATCATTTTTACTAAGTTGCTTTGCTCCTTAGTCAAACTTTAATGTATAGTTCTAATTCTGTTCTGTTAGACTGAGCTACTTGTCTATTCTTAGGTAAATACCAGACTATATTGATTACTATAGTTTTTATTACGTCTTAAAATTGAGTAGCATAAACCCTTCAAATTTATTTCTCTTTCAATGTTTTGCTACCCTAGATACTTTGAATTTATTTGTGAATTTTATAAATACTTCATCAATTTCTATTGAAAAATTTGATAAGATTTCAACAGGGATTACATTGAACAAATATATGCCAATTTGGGGTGAATCGGCATTTTAATATTAGGTGTTTGAATTTAAGTGTTTGGATATGTTATTTAGATCTACTTTAATTTATCCCAGCAATGCTTTAAGCTTTTCAGTACACAGATATTTTGTGTTCATGCCGTTGTAAGATAATATTTTAAAATTTCAAGTTCTGTTTGTTCATTGTTACTGACAGAGACAAAAGACAGCCAAATTCTGCCCTACTCATTGTGCACAGGGGGCTTGCTTAAACATGCCCAAGGACAAAAATTCAGTCCCTTAACGCATGCACAGTAAGGGAAATTAATCAATGTGAAGTGGCTCAGACTAAGGGCCCGTCTGTGCACTGGGAGAATGGGGTGGAGTCACCAGGAATTCTTGCCTCAAGCGGGTGGGGCAGGGGAGAAGGGATACTCTGGCCTCTTCAACCTGTGTGATGGCATGGTATTGAATCTGTGAATTGGGAGCACACATCTTGACCCCCTTTTCTTTTGCTGAGAGCTTGCTTTTAATAAATTCTGCTTTCCTCACCTTTCATTGTGTCTGCCTGCCTAATTTTTCCTGGTCATTAGACAAGAACCCCAATTTTAGCTGGACTAAGGAACAAAAATCCTGATTATTATACAGAAATGCAATTAAATTTTGTCCCATGCTCACTGATACACTATTCATGATTTTCAGTCTTTTTGCTGGTTTTCATTTTTTGATAGCTTCTATTGCCATGTCTACAAGTTCATTAATTTTTTTCTTTTGCAGTCTAATCTATTAATCCTATTCAATGTATTTTTCATCTTAGAATTTTTTTTTTATCTCTGGTAATTCAATTTGGATTTCTTTATATTTTCCCTGTCTCTCCATAATAACCTTTTCTCTATATTCTTGAACATATGGAATACAGCTACAATATTTTATTGCATGTCTTCATCTATAATTCTATTATCTGTACCACTTCTGAATCATGCTTTTATTGACTTTGTCTTAATTATATGTCACATTTTTCTGATTCCTTCCATGTCTGAAAAGTTTTCTTGGATATCTGACATTATGAATTTTTACCTTGTTGAGTGCTAGATGTTTTTGTACTCTTACAAATATTCAAGTTTGTCCTGGCTGCCGTTAATTTACTCATAACGGTCTAACCCTTTTATGCTTTTAAGCTTTGTTATATAAACACTAACATTGCATTTAGTCTAGGTAATATTAATCCATGACTAAAGCAACATACTTCAGATAGTCTGTACTTCAGAGTCTACCCAATAGCCCATGAATTATGGCATATCTCAATATATCTGGTAGAAACAGGAACTGCTTCCCGGTTTGTATACATCCTGCAGATGATCCCTTCAATATATTCAATCATTTTGAGTGATATTCTCCTGACCGAGGATAAGTCCTACACTTGTATATGCTGATGAGCGCTATGTTGAAGACATGAAAGGGACCCTTTGCAGATCTCTGAAGTTTTATGTGTCACTCTTTCTTCTCCAGAACTCTGCCTTTGGTCTCACAGGCTCTCAGTTCTATTGGAGGGACTGCTGAGCTGTCACTGGGTTTCTTCTCCTTGTGCTGTAGCCTGGAAACTATTTCCTTGCAGTAAAGCACAGTAATTTTAGGATTCACCTCATTTGTTTTCCATCTCTTAGTAGCCATTATCCACCATTGCCTGATGGCCAGTGACATAAGAACCATTGTTTCACATATTTTACCTAGTGTTTTAGTTGTTTGAGAGAGAAGTGATAGGCAAAATTCTAAGATGATGGCCTCTGTGGGATTCCCAGCCTCTGGGGCACACATGCTTTTTCCCATTTATGCAATTAAACACTAATCTAAGTACTACTGTGATAGGATTTTGCAAATATAATAAAAGTCCCAAGTCAATTAACCTTAATAGAAAAAATGTCTGTATGGAACTGACCTAATCACGTAAATCTTTTGAAAGCAAAGCTTTGTTTCAGCTGATTGTAGTTCAGTATGCTACTGCTTACTTTACAGAGGCGGTCACATGGCAAGGAACACTGGTGGGCTTCATGGGCTGAGTAGTTCCAAATCCACAGCTAGCAAGAGAACAGAAACCTCAGTCTTACAGCGGCAATGAAATGAATTCTGCTAAGAGTAGGTGAGCTTGGAGAAGAGGGCCCTTATCCCCCAATAAGAATTGCAGACCTAAAAATGCTTTCATCTTAGCACAGTGAGACACTAAATAGAGAATGTAGTCATGCTGTGTTCATACTTCTGACTTATATAACTGTGAGATAATAAATTTATGTTGTTTTCAGCTACTCATTTATGGCAATTTTTATGCAGGTATAGAAAACTAATAAAAGAGTAAGTCCCATTCTTGTTATTCTATCTTTATCAAAAGTAGAATTTACTCATTTAAAAAACCACACACCCATTTTGCTATCTGTTACAAATGTTAGTAAAAATATTTTTGGCTTTGAGAGGGTCCTGGCTGGACATGGTGGCTCACATCTGTAATCCCAGCGCTTTGGAAGTCTTGAGGTAGCAGGATCACTTGAGCCCAGGAGTTTGAGACCAGTCCTGATAACACAGCAAGACACTGTCTCTACAAAAAATAAAAATATTACCCAAGCATGGTGA
Source organism: Cacajao melanocephalus (assembly GCA_963573385.1). NCBI lineage: Eukaryota > Metazoa > Chordata > Mammalia > Primates > Pitheciidae > Cacajao > Cacajao melanocephalus. The sequence goes on from CAUYLG010044651.1 coordinate 51,573, forward strand.
TATGTGCCTGTAGTCACAGCTAACTGAGAGGCTGAGATGGGAAGATTGCTTGACTCCAGGAGTTCAGAGTTGCAGTGAGCCTTGATCATGCCCCTGTACCCAACCTGAATGACAAAGTGAGGACTTGTCTCAAAAAAAAAAGAAAGAAAAGAAAAATCTCTTTATATATCTTGGGAAAAAATGACTTTTAAAAGGATTTGTCATGTGTATTGGTTTTCTGTGACTACTGTAACAAATTGTCACAAACTGGGTAGCTTAAAACAGAAATTTATTCTCTAATAGTTCTAAAGACTAAACAACTGAAATCAAGGTGTCTGCAGGGAGTTTCTGGTGGCTGTCACCATTGTTTCGTGTCCTTGGCCTGTAACCACTTCACTCCAATCTCTGCCTCCCTCTTCACGTGACTTTCTCCTTTGTGTGTCTGTTTCTTCTCTTCATTCTGTCTCAAATCTCCCTTTTTTCTCTTAAGGATACTTGTCATTGGATCTAGGGTCTACCAGGATAATCCAGGATTATCTAATCATCTGAAGATCTATAACAATATCTGCAGTCTTTCCAAATAAAGTAATATTCACAAGTACTGGGAATTAGGAGGTATATATATCTTTTGGGAGGCTGCCATGCAACCCACTTCATTATATGATTATTACAATAAATGCTTATTTCTCTATTATTAATACTCTAGTTTTGTGGCTTAAAGTATTAATTGAAGTCTTGGAACATATACATCAACACAAAGTGGTCACCGTTAATAAACAATTGTTTACTCATGCTTTGGGCTGTGGGAACCCACGAAAAGGGAAAATGAGTGCTTCAAAGAACATATGAGTGAAGCATTAGGGCAGAAATGCCCCAAGGACAATTGTGTATGTTTTCTAATTAATAGAATCAGAAAATTTATAAACTGAAAGATCTGGAAATTCCCTCATCTCTTAGATCAGGTCAAGTATCATAAAAAGGATAAAGCTATAATGTGGCAAGTCAGGTGGCAGCACTATTGCTATGAGAATCTTCTGATTTTCCCAAATGTACCCTGCTATATAATGAATCCCTAAAGGAAATAACCAAGGATGTCAAGTATGGCCTAGTGGCTAAATTTAGGTAAAAATAAGGAATCTGGTATACCATGGAGACCTGTTCTTAGAAACTCTCTATTCCTAGAAATCATAGGTTGAGGGGAGGGAAAAAGTAAAAGATCTAAAGTATTTCTCACTTTTGCAGGTATCCTAATAAATAGCCTCTTTTTTTAATGAGGCAGGAACTCAAGAGTTCTTAATTTTATCAAACTCATTAGAAATGGCATTAGAAATTCTACTAACTGATAAAATCTATAGTCTTTTTAATCCAGGACTTGAATCCAAGTTGGCAAAATGTAGATAGTATGATTATACTTATGAAAAAAATATTCTTATAAAACTAAACCATGAGTAGAAGAAAAAATATCTCTAGGTAATAATAAGAAATTATAATTTCTTCTTTGTACTCTACTCCCCTCTGCCCAAAATTAGCTACCTTATTCATGGATTTTTTCCATCAAAAAAGCAATAATTTTTTTTTTTTTAACAGAGTCTTGCTCTGTCACCAGGCTGGAGTGCAGTGGCGTGATCTCGGCTCACTGCAACCTCTGTCTCCTGAGCTCAAGTGATTTTCTTTCCTCAGCCTCATTTTTTTTTTTTTTGTATTTTTTAGTAAAGACGGAGTCTCACCATGTTGGCCAGGATGGTCTCGATTTCCTAATCTCATGATCCACCCGCCTCAGCTTCCCAAAGTGCTAGGATTACAGGCATGACCCACTGCACTTGGCCAATAAATGTTATTTTCATATAAAAATAATTTTGTAGCTGTGTGGGGTATATAGAAAAAAATATATGGGATGCAAAAGAATGGTTACAAGACTGTTGTCATCGTTTAGTCCTGAGAGGACCTGAAGGTGAACTATAGTCACAGTAGAAAGGAAGAGGAGGGCAGGATCCAAGATATGGGTATAACAGGCTGTTGCAATCAACTGGAATTGAGGATGAAACAGAAGACAGAAGTAAACATGAAGCCAATACTCAAGGGTCAACACAAGAATGTCTCATGGAATTATTAGCCAAAAAAAAAAAAAAAAGGTATAACAAAGATGTACATATTTTTAAATGATGATGAATTGTGCTCTGGGGGGTGTCTAGTTTTAGGTATTTTGAGACTCCCTTTTATTTGATTATCACCAGTGACTATGACTGGTTTCCACTGGCCAAGCACCATGTTAAACTCCTTATGTGGTTTCTCTTTTTTAACCTTCACAATTGCAATGGAAAATAAATAGTCTTACCCTCATTTTTTAAGTGAAGAATCCAAACTCAGAGGTTAATTAGAGCAGGCAAGACTCCTGGGAAAAAGAACCTGGAATAACTCTGTCCTAAGACTGTACAAAAACCCCATAGCCACTCGGAATAGGGTCTAAAAAAATGTGAGAATTCAATAAGGGAAGGGCCCTGGGACAACTCAATTTTTCTTACTCATTTTACTATTTAAAGATTTTAGGGAGACCGAAAGTGTCCATTATCTGAAATGTTGAGCTCACAAAATAATAGTACCTGTTATAAATCCAGTGGTGAAAGGTCTCAATCTGTGAGGCAGCCTTATAACATGTTTAGATGAATAATATAATGAGACTGCCATTGTGGGGAAAGAAAAATGGCTTTATAACCAGAGCCGCTCTGCTCCAGTCCATCCGCCTCCTCATTCTAACACTGCCAACTTACACCAGCTCTCCTACACTCATTATTAATTGAACATTCTTTTATCCCCAGAATTTCTCCGTTTGGACAATTATATGGCCATCCTATCTATGACCACCAGAAAAATTTATGAGTAGCTGCATTAGTTAGACTGAAGTCTATGCTACTGTCATCAAGAGAAAACTACACTGGTCAAAGAACATAGGAATGCATTTTTCTTTCTCCCATAATAGTCCAGGGCAGATAGTTGGTCTCAGCTCAAAAAGTCATCCCAGGACCCAGGCTGGCCAGATAGTTAGGATACTTCTATTCTTAACATGTCACTTCCAAGATTTTTCAGTTGTTGCCATTTTCAATCACCAAGAAAGGAAAGAGAAAATTCAGCATAGGCATCTTAATTAGTTAAACCAGAAGTTATATGCATCATTCCACTCACATACCATAGTTAAGAATTTAGTCATAGGACCACACCAGCAAGAAAAGTGAAAAACTTGGGGTTCAAATACCAGACCTTGCCACAGTGGGCTAACTTTACTCACTCAAATCTCCTCTTTGTTTTATTCCCCTACATTGTAGCAGCAAGACTATCAAATTTGTATTTATTATTTGTTATTCCCCTACATTGCAGCAGCAAGACGATCAGATTTGCATTATTTTGTAGCACCATAGTGGTGCCACAGCAAAATAAATTTCTACATAGGTAGGTGGATAGCTGATCAAAATTCAGACTATATAAGCATCACAAAACATAGAATCAAGAGTCAAACTATGTATGCTACACTTTGTCTGTAGCTTTGCAAATATGTTTCAAGTTCACTTTTCTTCACCTTTGTTGTAATATTTGCTGTATTAATTTGAAGAATTGGAAGATATATATAGTAGTAAATCAATAATTAATATGCTTTTCTTTTACCTGAATAATACAGACTTATAGTTTTAACATAGACTCATTGTTTTTGAGTAGGAATAATAAATTTTTATATTGCTAAAAATGAGGTTAAAAATACAGTAAATCTTCCAAAGTTGACAATGAAATGGTCAATTTAGACAGTTTTTAAAATATTGCCAAAACAATAAATTACTGTCACTAAAGTTGATTCTAGATATAAGAAAAATCAATTGCAACTCATTTAATTGTGAAACCAAATTATCAATAGGATAAATCAAATATTTCGTAACTGTAATTGAATATAAAATAATGACAGCAAAGGGTTGTATGCATACACCACCATGCAATTATAAACAGGAGGTAAATAAAACTACATATTACAACTACATTAATATCTGAAAATATTAAAGTAAAAGCAGCACATATATTGGTCAGAACGCTATAGAAAGATCTCCAACTTGTAGATTTGGGATTCTTGGTTTTGAATATTGGCTGTGTGCCCAGCTAAGTTATCATGAATTTTATTTTGCTCCCTCCTTCCTCCAAGCTTATTGTGAGATTGGACACAGCGTCCTGGTTAGAAGAGTATAATAAGCCTTTCTTATTAGGAAATTATCAGAAGCAATAATATTAAAATCAGGTATTTACTCATTGGCACTTAATTTGTAGCTTTTTCTTGAGGCAGTCAAAGAAATTAAAAGTCATTTGAAGATGAGAAAAGCTGGAAAAAGACATCCTGTTTTACTTGAGTAATAAATTATAAATTCAATGGATTTGATGCACGTGTTATTCTCTTTGTGTGGATCCCTAAAATAAATGCCACAGGAGTAAGATATATATTACTGGCATCTCATTTTGGCTAATACGTAATTCAAAAAAGAAATTCTGCTTTCTTCAGCATATTGCTTTACTCTTCTTTTCCTCAGCTCAAATCTGTGATTAGGCTGTGATATGACACAAAGGAGTGTGCTATGTTTTATTTTGTTCTGCATATAGCTTTCCTTTCCCATAATTTACCATCAGATTTGACTCACCTTGGTCACATAACTATCCCTTGAACTCTTATTTCTTTTTGGATTGAACTACACTAATTGATTCATTTCAAATATGTATTTTCTGTTCCAACTAAAATAGTTCTGTTTCAGTAAGTCTGGAATGAGACCTAGGAGTCTACATTTTTTACCAGCTCACAGGTGGTAGTGATTTTGCTGATATTCAGGCCATAGTTGAGCAGCAAAACAACTTTCAGACTCATCTACAAACACCAACATTTCTAGCATAAATAAGAATAAAAAATTAACTTTTAGGAAGCTCCTCAACCCCAAACTTCCCCCTAGGACAATCCCTAAGTGTGTCTTGATGGAGAAAAAAGGAAATGTGGGAAGTTCCATATGCTTTCAACAATAAAGAAGATATTTGTTAGACCAGAAATTATCAGGCCTAACAATAATTTTATGTAACAGATAAGGACTGATAAATGTTTTAGCTTATTTGAAGCTAAAATTGAGGTGGCAAGTAATTTATAAAGTCTTCTGTTCTGGTTTATTTCCTTGAATACTTGCTTTATGGATGCTAAATGGCAATGAGGTATTGTAGATTGAAATTTACTCTCAATCCTACAAATGAAAGTAATCAGCATCAAGTAGGAAGATCCCACAATTATTAAAAATAGAGAATGAAATGGTTTCACTTAGCTGTCTGCCCTGAACTTTTGTTAAAATTACATGACTTTAATTTTTATAAACTCATAATTTACCCTCTGCATATATCTAAATTTTATAAAGCACACAGTGTTTGTTTTAAATGAATGACAGGTTTAAAGGAATAAAAATATTTCCTGTTGGAGCATAAACTAAACTATACTAAATATACAGAATTACCTTACATGTTTACAGACTGGTTTTACAACAATTTCTGTTTGGGAAGCAATAATACTTTCACTAAAAAATACATTAAATAAACACTCTTTAAGTAGTGATATTTCAAATTATAGTTACAGGTTAAAAAAAAAAAGCCAATATTCTCACCATAGATGCCTGGTCGAATAATATCAAATAAAACATTTTTGAATTGTGCCTCATATTTGGATTAAAACAAATGTTTTGAGAATGTGTGGCAAACCTTCTATAACTTTCCAACTGTATTATATATTCATTATAAATTATTTTTATGTTTTTCAATGTAGTCTCCTGTTTGGTCCTTATTTGGCTTTGATTTTTCTATGCTCATCTTTATTTGCAAGTGTCATCTGAGTACATGAGAACTATGACTCCCCAAAAGTAAAAATTTGCTAAAGAAACTAATGAAAAGTAAGAGAAAAAGGGAATACTATAAACTTTCATTACATTAAATTTTTTGAATGAACTATTTACTTCCAAACTGATACTTTTTGTCTCATAAAAACTGAAAATTTTACTGCTATCTTGGATTTAGATGAAATGCATAATTTTTCCATTAAAATTAATCAAAATATTTGTGCCCAATTAATAGCTATTTACTATAGCAGCAGGATATTTGGGAATTAAAAATTTTAAATGAAAGATGCATAAATATAAACATGTATGCCATATACATATACATATATATACATATGCATACACACACTATGTGCATATCTATAAATATATGTTCTATATAATACTTATACACAGCAGTGTATATATATTATATAGCATTTATATAATATATATTCACAGCAGTACCATCAACTCTTCTTTTTTTCTTTTTTGACGCAGAGTCCTGCTGCTGTGTCTCCCAGGCTAAAGAGCAATGTCACCATCTCAGCTCACTGCAGCCTCTGCCTTCTGGGATCCTAGCTAAGCCCCCCAAGTAACTGGGACTACAGGCACATGCTACCATGTCAAGCTAACTTCTGTATTTTAGTAGACATGGGGTCTCACCATGTTGGCCAGGCTGGTCTCAAACTCCTGGCCCCAAGTGATCTGCCCACTTTGGCCTCCCAAAGTGCTGGGATTATAGGCGTGAACCACCATGCCCACCCAACTCCTTATATTTTTTTTCACTTCTAAGCAAGGAAGCAATGTTTTCCAACAGAAAAATTTGCACTCAAATGATCAAATATCAAAATAATAATTCTCTACTTGAAAATGTAGTATTACTGACATTAAATATTATTATGATTAAAGATCAATCAGGTATAATTGAAATAAAACTTACACAATCAGCCAAATGAAATATTTTAGAATGGTTGTAACATAGGTTGTCAAAATATAATTATAATAATGGAAATCTAAAATTAAAGGGATATTATGACACAATCAGAAACTATTTAAAGAAGAGGTAGAACAAGCAATCAAATAATAACAATGATGACGATAATCCCCTATGGAGGGTTAGATAAAGGAATACTGCTATCATGACAGTTGAGATATTTAAACAATTAGTACAACATTAAAAAAGTTGATTGTAAGACTAGAGAACAAGTAAGACAGACAAGTCACAACATCAGCATAGCTTCTATTAAGTACTAAAAGGCTACATAAATGCACATAAAGTTTTCCCAAAATTAGACAGCCATGAATAGACCTTGTCAGCTCTAGAATAAAATCACTTTCAAAGTGCAATTCCAGACACAAGATATACCAGTATGGTAATGAAATATATTGATCCTGGGTAAAATGATATACATAATATTTGCAGAAATCAATAACTCATCGCCATCCTAAAAAAGTACATTAATTCAATGCATTTTAATATTTATTAATAAATGAATCACTGAGTTTATAAGTTTGAAAAGTGTATCACTGTAGATTCAAAAGAGTAATTCATCCTCAAAAGGGCCAGACTAAATAGATGTTCTTATAATAGTACATATTTCAGAGAAACTATAAAAAGTGTAGTATTAGAGAAGTTAGCTGAAAGATAAGTTAATTTTATGTCAATTTGACTGAGTTAAGGGATTCTTGGATACTTGATAGAACTTTATTTCTGGGTGTGTCCAGAAAATATTAGTATTTGTATCAGTAGACAGAGTAAAGAAATCTACCCTCACCAACACAGGCCGGCATCATCCAATCTACAGAGGACCCAACTAATTGGACCATAAGGACAGAAGGAAGATGAACTTTCTCTCTCTTCTTGAGCTGGGACATCCATAATCTCCTGACCCTGGACATCAAAACTCCTGGGTCTCAGGCCTTCAAAGACTCTGGGACTTACAGCAGCAGCCCCTCAAAACCCTATACCCCAACTCCCACCAAATCCTTTCTCAGACCTTCAGCCTTAGGCTGAGAGTTATTCCATAGGCTTCCCTGGTTCTCACGCCTTGGGACTCAGGTTGATGTATTATCACAGGCTTTCCTTATTTCTCCTTTTAGGAGGCATATGGTGAACTTCCAAGCTCCATAATTATGTGAACGAATTTCCATAATAAAACTTGTTTTATATATCTATATATCCTATATCAATTCTGTTTCTGTAGAGAACCTTGACTAACACTGGTAATTATCAGTAACATATAGAGCAGCATGATATTCTGAGCCAAATTTGTAAACCATGCTTTGTTATCTCTCCATTCCCATTTTTAATTCATTTTCCACCTCCATTTATCTTACCTCTTATCCTCCAGGCATTTGTGGCCACTGGGCTTTCAAAATCTTTGAGTTAGAATCTAATAGTCCAAAACAATACTTTTTTCTATTGCCCAATCAAAATTTTCTCTCTCACAATAATAATACAGATTTTATCCAAAAGGAAATCAACTGGTTGACTTTATGGTAGGCATGATTAATAAACCTAATCACCCCAGTAATACATGCATTTCAAAAGAATTATTCATAAACTTTGTTCAGACCATCAATGTAGTTGTGTCATATGATTAAAATAAAGTCCTTGATTAATAAAAATGGTGACAATGTACTGGCAGGATTTCTAGACTAAGAATCCATAGCTGGGACTCTTGTCTGCTCTTTCACCAACAAGCCAGGTAACTTTGATGATCTATTTTATCCCCAGGTCCACGTTCCACACCTTCAAAATATAGTAACAAGTGACTTTTATAAGGGTGGTAATCCATCAAGCTCTTTTGTTAAGCACTCACCCCACAAGCTAACAAGGTAAAAACTATTGTTATTCTTATTTTTCAAAAAAGGAAGTCAATGCTTAAAGGGTTAGGGTTGGGGTTAGGGTTACTGCTTAAAGTAAGTAGAGTAATCTTACATTTTCTAATTGACATTAAAACCATCTTGCCATAGACTGTATTGTGAATATTAACAGCCTTTTAATCTACACCTTTGAAGTATTTAATACAGTTCACCTTTGAACAACACAGGAGTCAGGAACACCAACCCTTGAGCATGTGAAAATCCACATATAGCTTTTGACTACCCAAAACCAGAATTATTAATAGCCCATCGTTGACTGGGAGCCTTATCAATAATACAATCAATCAATTAACACATATTATATATGTATTATATAACCTATTATTATAATAAAGTAAGCTAGAGAAAAGAAAATGTTGCTAAGGAAATCATAAGGAAAAGAAAATTTGCAGTACTGTACTTCAATACTGTAAGTTTGTGTGGTCTGTTTACAATATGAATTGTCTGAAACAGAGCAACTGCAGCTGCAGACCCTATGGTACATATAAAGCAATTCAACTTTTTCTGGTAATGCCGCGACTTTTCCCTGCTTCTTGGGAGTACTAGCAGCATCACCACTGGCCCTTCTTTTGAGTCCCATGGTGTTAAGGGCTTATATAATTGCACTAAACATTAAAAGATATGCCAGAACTTTAAGATATCGTTTTTTTCCTGCCGTGTGCAACATACTGGAGAGTGAAACCACTCATATGGAGACGACGAGAGTTACATAGTGTTTAAAGAGGTTCTGGCAACACTTGGACTCACTGCAATAAGGATAGGAGGTGGTTACAAAATTATTACATTAGTACAGTATGTGCTAAAGTTAATTGTATAAAGTTATAATTTACTATTGCATCTTTATGTTTTTCTTCATTGCAAATGTTACCATGTATGGTCTGTGTATGTGCATAAGTTTTCACAAACATTTTTATATATTTGTGTATATTTTATGATACAAAATAGGCTAGTATCTACTTATTTTATGCATTCATGACATCCCTATTTTTTAAGATATCTCTAGGCTACATGATTCGTCTTTTAAGTTTTTTCATATTGTTGTAAACCTTCAAAAATATTCCAACATATTTATTGAAAAAATTCTGCATAGAAGTGGACCCATGCAGTTCAGATGCATGTTCTTCAAAGGTCAACTGTTTGTCAGGAGCCTCAATTAAGAATTCATACTCACAGGTGGTTGCTAGCATTTGATGGACTCTAATCAGGATTCCACACTTAGAGCCCACTTCTACAGCTTGGACTATTTCCATCTCTGATCAGCAGTAGTTTGCTAATTAGCTAACTGATAGCACAAGAAATTTTTCCTGGCAAAATTAATGTTAATACAGATAAGTGGACTGGCTAGAAATATTTACAAGTACTTTTGCCCTTGCGTGAAGAGGATTTAGAAATCTATGATCCCAGAAGACAGTACTTCAGAGTGGTGCTGTGACCCACCTGGATTGCAAGGTGCACGGTTGGCTGACAGTCTCCTGCTATGTCAGGTCTTGCCCCTCACTCTACAAAATCACTGTTTCCTTTCACATGTTATTCTTCAATAAACCTTCTGCACTTCTAATCCTATCTCGATACCTGCTTCCACAGAAAACGCAAATCAGCACAGTTGTTCTGGGCTTACGACACAATTGGATCTATGTTTATTCGTCAAGAGAGGATTCTGTTGCCTGATTATGATTCATTTAGCTGTATCCTGCCTTCCTGGAAGACTGAAACATCTGCCTTGAATAAGCCTATTCATGCAAGGTCTGGTTCAGGTGTCTAAAGAACAGAGGTCTTTATATCAAACTCCGACAAAAGAGCAGAGTAACAGATTTTCTCACTGTTGTTTGATTGTGTTCTAAGAAATTGTTTCTGTGGAAGAATCTAGACTGAAACTTGCTCTCATTATAATTTCCCGCCTCTTGTAAGCTGGAGAGAGGACACCTGGATTGAGGCAAAACCTATAGATCTCACCTAAAAAAATCTCGTAATTGGGAATGATGATGCTGACTTAAATCAGTTCACAGCATGAAGTCAGGTTTTTCACTCAAGCTGCTTAATACCAAAGGTCATTTCCTTAAACTTCTATGCCATAATATGCTTCACGAACTTGTCTGTAAAAGATTAAGTATCCAGCAACATGTTAATAAGCTATTCTCAACAAAGGATTTGGGAAAACTTGCTTACTATACTTCCCTCTTGAAGACACCTAATATAAATTACTGTATTGTAGGCTTTGGAAAGTCATACAGTTAAAAAAAAATAACTTATGCACTCATCAGATTTTAGAAAGGAAATGGACCACTTGATCCAGTATCTCAAACTTATTTAACCACTGAAGTATCTTTTTTTTTTATGAGAAACAAGCTTTCTGTGGAATTCTACCTAGGAATGAAAGATAAATATGTATTTTATCTCCAAAATTCTATGATTCTTTAAAAAAATTGGCAAATTTCAGAAGATGGGCTACATATTCTTATTAATAAGGCCTTCCTCTTTTTCATAATCAAGCTACCCTTTCCCTGGACATATGCTGCAAGACAGTAATATTCAGTGATCCACCCATTCCTGAGATTATCAGCCTCTATGGACTGCACTGAGTCTATGCAGATTTTCAAAGTTCCCCATGCTCTGGTCCTATAGCGCTTAGCCATAATTACCAAGCATTACTCATCATATAAACCCTCTATTCAAAAAAACTTCTCTCCTTGTTTCCTTTAGTTCCATCTTGTACTTTTGCTTATTTATTTATTTATCTTTTGACCTGACATATTTTTTCCTAGAACTTCAAAGTTTGGTATATGGCCCCTTCCTTACAAACTTTCTCTAGCAGTTGTAATCTACTTTGAGCTATTCTTTTACAAATTCAATTACATCCATACTAGAATCAGCTGTGGAGCTTCTGCTGCAAATGTGCAAACCTTGAGACATCCCTGAACAATGGATGGGATGGTCTGGTATGGAGTCCAGGTTCCCATAGGTTCACAAATCTCTTCTGGCACTTCTGATATACAGAAAGGAGAGAAAAGCTTTTGACATATAATGCGCCTCCTGTGCCAATCAGCTATACATGTTTTATTGCTTCCAAGGGGCCAAGTGCTCTGCTTGGGGGACTGGATTGCACAGAACATAGTATTACTCCTACTCGCAGGTAGCACAGAGTGTGGCTGTTGGGAGAAATTCAATCAGCTAATGGTGATAAGTGCTAGAAAGGAGAAATGTGCTTCAGGAGCACAGAGTAATAAACGGTAAACAGAAGAACAATGGAAAAAATACCTCACAAGGAATAAAATTCAGGTGGCTCTTGAAGAATTAGATTTTGTCTGCTGAATAGCCTATCATGGCTGTGGCTCTAGCATACAGTATATTCAGGAAGTAGCAGAAAGAATAGAAATGTCAATAGTGGTCACAATATAAAGGATTTCAAATACCAAACTATAGATGTCACTGTTTTCCTCTGGATAAGAGAAAATAATTCAAGGAAGAAACATCTAACTTTGTTGTTATCTAGTGTTGTTTCACATAAAAGAAATCCGTATCAGTCTGGCCCACATACATTTTTATTAATAGTGTGTCAAGAGAATCCATTTTTAGTAAGGAACACTAAATCAGTAGCTCTCTAAATATATAAGAATATTACACTCTCACCTAATTTTAATTAGTAATTTATAATGCCCACATTTCAAAATATAATTTAAATGATTCCTGAAGTTCAATATATATTAATTACATTTAGCTTCAACTATAATTACTAATAAAGCCAAGTCCACCAGAATGATTATCAGAAACAAATTTTATCTAGGCAGCAGCACACAGGCAAAAATAGTCTATATTTCTGCCAACTCATATATGCTGGGTAAATTAGACACTATTTGCTAAACATCTCAACTAGACCATCTCCCATAATTAGGCCTTACATGGCTTGGGGAACATACGTGGAATTAACTAAATCTAAAATGTAAAGTAATCAACTATGCTGACTACTGTCAAGAGAACTATCAATTCAGTCATATAAAGAATGTATTAGAGTGGAAAGAAACTGGAGTCCTGACAACTAATTGGGAAGATATTAAAACAGTAGAGCTTAATAAAAATCTGAAATCTGGTACGGATGTTAGGAAGGCTGGTTAAAGGAAGGAACAGATTTAAAAATTCTCTGGAAGCAAAACTGACAGCCTGATTGTTTTGTAAGGAAGTGTACTGGGGAACTAAGAATATGGTAGAGTAAAAGTTATCTAGCTTGTTCTGACTTCATACACATTCTTTTCTCTGCCAGGAAGCTACCAAAGGGCACTGGATTGATGATGTCATGTACTGACCAAAATCTGAACCACCAGGACACAATCACCTCCTTCTCTGAGGCTCTCAAAGTCAGTACACAGATATTTTTGTCTCCTTCCTGTTAAAATTCAATTAATTCAGTTGTGTACATCAACCTTCGCATTTATATGCACTATCCGTGTATCTTTCCCTGCTTCTTTATTTATTCCAGTTCTTTCTTAGCTGTGTCAGGAACATTTAGCTAATTTTACCATGGGGAATGCTAGCTACCTCATTAAAAAAAAAAAATTACAACCAAAAAACCAAGAGTCATGCTTGGTAGACATACCTATCCCAAAATGAGGGAGCATTTGATCAAAATTGGATGTCTATTTCATCAGCTCCCCTATGTACTTAAAAGTACCCAGATGTCTTCAGATTCAAATAACCATCTTGTCTTCCTTTAAGCAAATTTCATATATCAATATTCAAGACCAATATATTATTTCTGTTTTATCTTCATATTTAAGTACTAGATAAGCATTATCTTGTTTATTATTGTAAGTATATGGCCTATCAGCAATATCATCAAATTGTCTTTTGTGGACAGATTTTCATCACATTGTTTTTATGTGAAAATTTTTCTTGAATTTTTAAATTTTTATAAGCTAATCTTTCACCTACAATGTGCAAGTAATCACTTAATTGTTCATTAAATTAAAAAAAAAAAACTCATGAAATAAATTCATTAACCTCAAATTAGGATTATTTGATATTCCTGGATACTGGTTAGGAAGTTTAAAGGACCATGACTTCATACAAATAAATATGTGTGCCAAAGAACATGAATAATATGGTTGAAATGATACTTATTATGTTTCTACTCCTGCATAAAGGAGTTTCTTAAGACACTACTCAGGAAGAAATCTGCGGCAGAGTGAAAGAAAATTAAGAAGAGACTGTACTTCCTGAAGACCTATTATAATGTAATTATATAATCTTTCTGTAAAGGTGACCCTTAGCCCCGCCTAACTTTTTAGAATTATATTTCCTTATATTCAGTCTTTCTAGCCATGGTTGAGGTGAATGCGTCCCTCACAGAAATCCAGTTGAATAACAAAAACATTTTACATTTACAGCATCTAGTGACCCTCCAAGGCACAGAGGTAATTTAATAGTGATTGAAAAATTTGCTGTCAAACTAACCAAGTGTTCTTAAATAGTTTGGCAGTTAACAGTCCTGAGCTATTTCAGACTTTCTCAGTGTCTGCTTCTGTATGGCACTGTTCACCAAGATAGCAAAGCCTCCACTAACAAAGATACATTCAGATTTTTACAAATGCAGAGTGAACAACAAAGAAAGCAAGGTTATGTCTAAATGCTTAAAATCTCTCTCATTTACAGGCAGTAGTTTTTTGCTAGCTATAAAACAAATCGGAACCAGCCCTGGAATCACCTAATCACAAAGAAAAACTGTTGTTTTTTTTTAAACTACAGTCATTGCCACCTTTGGGGTTGGGAGTGGCAGAGACAGGATTGCTATTTCGATTAGAAAAACCAAGTATCTCTGGTAATATAAGAAACAAATAGGCACACTGACTCACATAGCAGCACATATATGCATATGCTTAGTTTTTTAAAAGGGAGGTTAAAACAAAACAGTGCCAAAATACTCTGAAGAATATTATAAAAGGGTGTCTTTAATGAATGGCTTGATGATTTATTAAGTTTCTCAGATGTTAGTTTCCCTTACAAGGGAAGGCAAGTGGAAGAGATTAGAGACTGGGGCCCTCAATCTAAGCCAAGAAAGAGAAGATAGAATAAAAGAACAGATAGAAGCCAAAGGAGAGAGGTGGTCAATATTCTCAACAGGGGAATGCTGAAAGAATGGCTTTAGAAGTGTATAAAACCTAGGGTTAAATTGTCCTTTTCTGCGCTGTGACTGCTTTCCAAACTGCAGCAGATTTGTCACAACCCTGTTGGTGCCTTAGAGAGTTTTAGAGAAGGGGTCTTTGTTCACCTATGGGTGAAAGGGGTAAGAGGAGAATTTCTAACTTCAGAGAAAGAACAAGAAGTCAAGTGCTTAATAAGTTGAAGCCAGGAGCAGTGATTCAGAGCAAGATGTAAAATACTCCCTCTGAGAAAATGTAGCTACTCCTCTGAGAATCTTCTGAAACACGGGGAACAACCCTGGACTGCCTTAGTACACACAGGAGGGCGCTTATAGTCACTTTATTTGAATGTTAAAAAGTAGGCTGCCCTGAAAAGAGGAGAATTGGAGATCCTTTTATTATCATGCATTATCTTGTTCCAAAGGAGTCACTTACTGCCATGTCTATATAACTCAGAAATTTTGGTGCTCAGGAATGAAACTGAGTTGATCACCATCCAGGGAAGGGAGGTTCCTAGGGAAAGGGAGAACCCGCTTCAATGTCCTGGGGTCATTTACATGGGTGCTATAAGGGTGAGAAAGTGCATCTAGGAGGTAATGGCCTTGAAATTAGAGTTTCCATTCTTTTCTGGGGAAAAATGAGCAAATGGCCACACCTAGATATCAAGATGCAAGAAAAGTAACAAAGTCAATAATCAAAGAATAAAACTGTCAAAACACATATACACATAAAATTAATGGTATTCACAAAATCCTATCTATAGGGTCAGTCCTGTAAATGGTTATTTAGGAAAAAGCTATTTCAAAATTACTTTCCACAAACCCTCTCCTTGAAAATCAAGTAGCTAAGAAACCGACAGGTGAGTCATTGTTTTAGAAAGTTGGTAGAAAGTAATGAGCCAGAAAATTGTGTTCTTTGGGCCAAAGGGGAAAAGAAGAGGATAAGAAATATACTAAAATGGAGAAGTCAAATGAATTGTACTATGTGCTCACACTGTGCCAGAGACCGGCCTTAATGGTGGGAGAACACTGCTTAGAAGCCTAGAAGACACGATGGACTTTGTTTTAATTTTAATTTTACTCTTTGTAAATGGACAGATAAAATTGTATGCATTTATCCTGTACAACACACCATTTTGAATTATATACATATTTTGTAATGACTAACTCATTCCATATACTTAACATTTTTGTCATGAGAACACTTTAAATCCACTCAGCATTTTTCAAGAATATACTATCATTAACAATAGTCAACATGTTATACAAAGGTTTATTGAACTTATTCCTCCTATCTACCTGAAATTTTATATTCTTTGACCAACATCTCCCACCCTCTCCAACCTCTGGTAACCACCACTTTAATATTTCCATGAGACCAACTATTTTAGACTCCACATATGAGTAAGAATATGCAGTATCTGTCCTTCTGTGCCTGGTTTTTTTTCACTTAACATCTTTCAGGTTCAACCATGTTGTTGTAAATGACAGGATTTCTTTTTTTTTTTTAATGACTGAAAAGTATTCCATTGTGTATATATACTACATTTTCTTTATTCACTCATTCATTCATTCATTGACACACACTTAGGTTGAGTCCGTAACTTAGCTATTGTACAATAAACATGAATGTGCAGACATCACTAAGATACTGATTCCATTTCCTTGGAATATATGCACAAGTAATGGGATTGCTGACAGTACATTGCTAATTTTTTGAGGAACCTCCATACTGTCTTTTAGGATTGCTATAGTAATTTACATTTCCTCCAGCATTATGCAAGGGTTCCCATTTCTCCATATCCTAACACTTGTTTTGTCTTTTTGTTAATAGCCATTCCAACAGGAGTAAAGTGCTATCTCATTGTGATTTTGATTTGCATTTCTCCAATGATTAATAATGTTGAGCATTTTTTCCATATACCTGTTGCCCATTTGTGTGTCACCTTTTGAGAAATATCTATTCAGGTCTTTTGTCCATTTTAAATTGGGTTATTTTTCTTGCAATTGAATTGCTTGAGTTCCTTATATATTTTGGATATTTACCCCTTAACAGGTGTTTAGTTTGAAAATACTTTTTCTCCCATTCTGTAGGCTGTCTCTTCACTCTGTTGGTAGTCTCTTCACCCTGTTGATGTTTACCTCTGTGTGCAGAACTTTTTAATTTCATACAATTGCATATGTCTATTTTTGTTTTTGTTACCTTTGTTTTTTGGGTCAAGTCTAAAAAATTATTGCCTAGACCAACATCATAGAGCTTTTCCCCTTTCTATTTTTCTAGTAATTTTGTAGTTTCAGGTCTTCCATCTAAGTCCTTAATTCATTTTGAATTGGTTTTTGTATATGGTGAGAGATAGGGGTCTGTTTTCATTCTTCTTCATGTGGATACGGAGAAGATGGAGTTTGAAGAGGAGGGCAAGGCCATTGGTTAGGGCACAGAAACACACAATCATCTCACTCATGTCAGCTTATTGAAAACAGACACAAAAGCAGTAAGTACTCCAAACTCAATTTTTGTTTTTGCAATTTAGTATTAACTATGCTTTTAATGTTACATACATCTATTGTATCTTTATAACAGATGTCCTATATAATAAGGTACTACTGTGTATCTTTTCCTAGTTCTGATCTAAAACATCAGGTTGACAGTTTGTCAGGTTACACAATTTAATTATTAGTGATTGCTGTGTTACAAAATGGCTAACAAAATTCAAAAAAAAAAAAAAGTTTTTATGAAGTAGTACTATGTATATCCAACACATTTCTGGATGTACACATTTAGCTAGATCCTCATGAATCAAGCTAAGCACTAGGCAAAGAACTGTTTTTCCTGGTAAAGCTAAGAAAGAGACTAAATTTCAGTTTATAGCAGAAGAATATGGCAGCTGTACTGTTGGGCACGGTAGAGCAGTGGCACCCACCATCACAACAACTATGCACATCGAAGACTATAGAATAGCAAAAGATCGGGGACAGTGCCTGCTCTACATGACATGGGGCAAAAAAGCATGGATGCTGTGGGAGGGGAGTTACTCTCAAGTATTTGTGAGCTATTTGGAACATTATCAGAAACACAAGTCAGGGAAAAATGAACATTGGAAATCCTGTGAATACAGGTGAGACATGGATATTTGGATTACTGATTTTAATGTAAAACACATTCACAGGCTTTCAAAGCCTAGACAACACTCAGATTATGTCTTCTGCAACATTCAGGAAACTAGTTGGCTCAAGACTTATCCTGTTTGGGGCTTTTTGATTCCCAGATTTCAACTAGGACATTTAGATCCTGGATTCAGTGGCTATGACAGGAGCTTCCTGTTTGTGGAAACTGAGGTGTCATTAAGTTAGCTGAGTTATTGATATTAGAATTCTTCTTGAGGAGTCAATCTAAAGCCTGCTCTCCAGACCTTCCAATGATTCTGTAAACACTTAATTTCTTATAATATTTCTTATATTAAATATCTTTTGTTTAAACTACCTAGAGTAGTTTCTGTATTCTGCAATTGGAAGCTCACTCATTCTCTCTTCCATTTGGTGAATTGTGAATCCAACAAGAAAAGTCATAAAACAAGCTTTAAAATATAAAACATAAATAACAGATTGTTAAAGCATTTTAAATTGAATTCCTTATTTACTCAAGTGGCATTGTCATTAACCTAACTGAAAAAGAGTCTATGTTGAGTTAAAAAAAAAAAAAAAAAACCTAGAAAAAGACCCACAATTTTTTGCATAACAGAGTTGATGAAGAAAAGCTTTAACTGTGTTGATTCCTCACAGAGATTACTACAAAGTATTATCGGTATTATCTTATAAAGTTCTCAATTTTAAAGACTGAAAAATAGCTTTCTATAACAGAAAATCCTAGAGAAAGCCTATTATTTTCTCTTTATAAGGTGCTTACAAATATTATAAGTCAAGGGAATTATTGTGATAGTATTAGCTCAGTCAGAAATCTATCCACATCATTAAATATCCTCACCAGGAATCTGAACAACAAAGAAAATTAGATTGGCTTACTGTGATCTGTAACATTTCTAAGCAGTGGTTTACTTAGAATTCCTCAACAATTCTTAAAGCACTGTCACACTGATCAACATCACCCTTCTAAGGTTGGTAAGCTATTTCCTACTATGTTTTTATCAGACATTATAAGACCTAAAGGTGAATCACTCTGAATTCTGTAAGATACTGAACCTTTTTATTTGTAATACCCACAAATGCCTTGTGCGATTTATCTTTACTCTGTGCTACAGAAAACCAACTAGATATCCACAACTCAAACAACTCACAATCTAAAGGCCAAGCTTTTTCCACACTCTGGTTCTTTTATACCAATTGTCCAAATAAAACATAAGCAATAAGCATGTCTGCCTATATCAAACCGTGCTGCCTCCCTGGGGTTCAAGTACTGCAGGCTGGCGGCTATATCTGCCTTTTTCTTTTTGAAGATCATCTTGTACTGAAAAAGTGTGCCAAGAATTTTAAAAAAGAAACATCTGGCTTTGATTAAAACAGCTTTCTATTTTTAAAGAACTGCCTGTCCATAGAGACTTTTAGGCAGTAATTTGCAATGGTTGTGGCCAGGTCGTGAGTTTATTTCATACAGTATTTCTTTTAAGTGAGCTACCTTTTGCCTTGAATATTTAAACATTATATATTTTCATATGCTATTCAAATGCTTAGAGTTTCTAGCAGGTTCAATAAAAGATCATGCCAGTAAGTTTCAGAAAAAAAAATGAATTGAAGTTTAGGATAACCCATCTACACTATTTCATATTCCTAGATGAAGGAGGATCTAAAATTAGAAACATGAGTTCTAAAGCACAACTCATGTCGATGAAAAAGGTCTAGTTATATAATTCTTTGAATATTATTTAATATAAATATTTTCATTTAATATTTATAGCTAGAGTACTATAAAACTAGACTCTCAATAGAATAACATAATCATGAGCTAATGAGGTTTCCACAACAGAACAATCTTTTTCTGAGAGCTGCAGATCTTACTATACATCCTAACCCACAAATGGGACAAATGTGTAGTGCAAACGCCATTTAGCAAAACTGCATGTATAAATAAGAATAACTTCTCTGCCTTAATCACAATTATTAGCATATATTTTAGGATAGGAAAAAAAAAGTTTATGATATGCTCACATAATTTTTATACTTAAGCTCTGGGATACATGTGCAGAACATGCAAGTTTGTTACACAGATATATATGTGACATGGTGGTTTACTACACCCATCAACCCGATAGCTACATTAGGTATTTCTCCTAATGTTCTCCCTCCCCCTTCCCTCCACCCCTGACAGGCCCATGTGTGTGATGTTCCCCTCCTTGTGCCCATATGTTCTCACTGTTCAACTCCCACTTACAAGTGAGAACATACGGTATTTGGTTTTCTGTTCATGTGTTAGTTTCCTGAGAATGATGGTTTCCAACTTCATCCATGTTCCTGCAAAAGACATGAACTCATCCTTTTTATGGCTGCATAGTATTCCATGATGTATATGTGTCACATTTTCTATATCCAGACTATCACTGATGAGCACTTGGGTTGGTTCCTAGTCTTTGCTATTGTGAATAGTGCTGCAATAAACATACATGTGCATGTATCTTTATAGTAGAATGATTTGCAATCCTTTGGGTCTATACCCAGTAATGGGATTGCAGGGTCAAACGGTATTTCTGGTTCTAGATCCTTGAGGAATTGCCACACTGTCTTCCACAATGGTTGAACTAATTTACACTCCAACAAACAGTGTAAAAGCATTCCTATTTCTCCACATTCTCTCCAGCATCTGTTATTTCCTGACTTTTTAATGATTACCATTCTATCTGACGTAAGATGATATCTCATTGTGGTTTTGATGTGCATTTCTCCAATGAGCAGTAATGAGGACCTTTTCTTTCACGTTTGTTGGCCACCTGAATGTCTTCTTTAGAGAACTGTTTGTTGACATCCTTTGCCCACTTTTTGATGTTTTTTTTTTTTCTTGTAAGTTTAAGTTTCTTGTAGATTCTGGATATTAGCCCTTTGTCAGATGGATAGATTGCACATATTATCTCCCATTCCGTAAGTTGTCTATTTACTCTGATGATAGTTTCTTTTGCTGTGCAGAACCTCTCTAGTTTAATTAGATCCCATTTGTCAATTTTGGCTTTTGTTGCAATTGCTTTTGGTGTTTTAGTCATGAAGTTTTTGCCTGTGCCTATGTCCTGAATGGTAATGCCTAGGTTTTCTTCCCAGGTTTTTACGGTTTTAGGTCTCACATTTAACTCTTTAATCTTGGGTTAATTTTTTTATATGGTATAAAGAAGGGGTCCAGTTTCAGTTTTCTGCATATGCCTAGCCAGTTTTCCCAACACAAGTCATTAAATAAGGATTCCTTTTCTCATTGTTTGTTTTTGTCAGATACATCAAAGATCAGATGGTTACAGATGTGTGGTGTTATTTCTGAGGCCTCTGTTCTGTTTCATTGGTCTCTATATGTGTTTTGGTACCAGTACCAAGCTGTTTTGATTACTGTAGCCTTGTAGTATAGTTTCAAGTCAGGTAGCATGATTCCTCCAGCTTCGTTCTTTATGCTTAGGATTGTCTTGGCTATACAAGCTCATTTTTGGTTTCATATGAAATTTAAAGTATTTTTTTCTAATTCTGTGAAGAAAATCAATGGTAGCTTGATGGGAATAGCATTGAATCTATAAATTTGGGCAGTATGATTATTTTCACAATATTGATTTTTCCTATCCGTGAACATGGAATGTTTTTCCATTTGTTTATGTCCTCTCTTATTTTCATGAGCAGTGGTTTGTAGTTCTCCTTGAAGGGGTCCTTCACATCCCTTGTAAGTTTTATTCCTAGGTATTTTATTCACTTTCTAGCAATTGTGAATGGGAGTTCACTCATGATTTGGCTTTGTGCTTGTCTATTATTGGTGTATAGGAATGCCTGTGATTTTTGCACATTTATGTTGTATCCTGAGACTTTGCTAAAGTTGCTTATCAGCTTAAGGAGTTTTGGGGCTGAAACAGTAAGGTTTTCTAAATATATAATCATGACATCTGCAAACAGAGATAATTTAACTTTCCCTCTTCATATTTGAATACCCTTTCTTTCTTTCTCTTGCCTGATTGCCCTGGCCAGAACTTCCAACAGTATGTTGAATAGAAATGGTGAGAGAGGTCATCTTTGTGTTATGCCAGTTTTCAAAGGGAATGCTTCCAGCTTTTGCCTATTCAGTATATTGGCTGTGGATTTGTCATTAATAGCTGTTATTATTTTGAGATACATTCCATCAATACCTAGTTTATTGAGTGGTTTTAGCATAAAGTGATGTTGAATTTTATCAAAGGCCTTTTCTGCATCTGTTGAGATAATCACGTGGTTTGTCACTGGTTCTGCTTACGTGATGGATTACATTTATTGATTTGCATATGTTAAACCAGCCTTGCATCCCAGGGATGAAGCTGACTTGATTGTAGTGGATAAGCTTTTTGATATGGTGCTGGATTCAGTTTGCCAGTATTTTATTGAGGATTTTCACATCAACGTTCATTAGGGATATTGTCCTGAAATTTTTCTTTTTTGTTGTGTGTCTGCCAGGTTTTGGTATCAGAATGATGCTGGCCTCATAAAAAGAGTTAGGGAACAGTCCCTTTTTTTCTATTGCTTGACTAGTTTGAGAAGGAATGGTACGAACTCCTCTTTGTACTTCCGGTAGAATTCAGCTGTGTATCCATCTCATCCTGGGCTTTTTTCGGTTGGTAGGCTATTAATTTCTGCCTCAATTTCAGAACTCATTTCTGGTCTATTCAGGGATTCAACTTCTTCCTGATTTAGTCTTGGGAGGGTATATGTGTCCAGGAATTCATCTATTTCTTCTAGATTTTCTAGTTTATTTTCATAGAGGTGTTTATAGCATTCTCTAATAGCAGTTTATATTTCTGTGGGATCAGTGATGATATCCCTTTTATCATTTATTATTATGTCTATTTGATTCTTCTCTCTTTTCTTATTAGTCTGTTAATCTTTTCAAAAAACCAGCCTGATTCATTGATTTTTTAAGTGTTGTTCATGTCTCTATCTCCTTCAGTTCTGCCCTGATCTATTTCTTGTCTTCTGCTAGCTTTTGAATTTGTTTGCTCTTGCTTCTCTAGTTCTTTTAATTGTAATGTTTAGATCTTTTCTGTTTTCTCCTGTGGGCATTTAGTGCTATAAAATTCCCTCTTAACACTGCTTTAGCTATGTGCCAGTGATTCTGGTACACTGTCTCTTTGTTTTGTTTTCAAAGAACTTGTTTATTTCTGCCTTAATTTAGTTATTAACCCAGTAGTCATTCAGTAGCAGGTTGTTCAGTTTCCATGTAGTTGTGCAGTTTTGAGTGAGTTTCTTAATCTGAGTTCTAAGTTGATTGCATTATGGTCTGGGAAACTATTACAATTTCCATTTTTTGCATTTGCTAAGGAGTGTTTTACTTCCAATTATGTGGTCAATTTTAGAATAAGTGCTATGTGGTGCTGAGAAGAATGTATATTCTGTTGAGTTGAGGTGGAGAGTTCTGTAGAGGTCTCTTATCTCTGCTTGGTCCAGAGCTGAGTTCAAGTCCTGAATATCCTTGTTAACTTTCTGCCTTGATCTGTCTAATATTGACAGAGGGATGTTAAAGTGTCCCACTATTATTGTGTGAGAGTCTAAGTCTCTTTTTAGGTCTCTAAGAACTTGCTTTATGAATCTGGGTGCTCCTGTAGTGGGTGCATATACATTTAGGATAGTTAGCTCTTCTTGTTGCATTGATCTATTTACCATTATGTAATTACCCCTTTTTTTGCTTGTTTGATTTCTTTTTAATCTTTGTTGGTTTAAAGTCTGTTTTATCAGAAACTAAGATTGTAACCTCTGCTCTTTTTTACTACCCATTTGCTTGATAAATATTCCTCCATTCCTTAATTTTGAGCCTATGTTTGTCTTTGCATGAGAGATGGGTCTCCTGAATACAGCACACTGATGGGTCTTGACTCTAACCAATTTGCTGATCTGTGTCTTTTAATTGGGGCATTTAGCCCATTTACATTTAAGATTAATATTGTTATTGTGAATTTGATCCTGTCATTATGACACTAGCTAGTTATTTAGCCCATTCCTTGATGCAGTTTCTTCACGTTTTTTCTTCATGTATGTTTTTGCAGTGGCTGATATTGGTTCTTCCTTTCTATATTTAGTGCTTCCTTCAGGAGCTCTTGTAAGGCAGGCCTGGTGGTGACAAAATCCCTCAGCATTTCCTTGTCTGTTTGGCTCGATACAAAATTCTGGGTTGAAAATTATTTTCTTTAAGAATGTTAAATATTGGCCCCCACTCTCTTTTGGCTTGTAGGGTTTCTGCAGAGAGATATCCTATTAGTCTAATGGGCTTCCCTTTGTGGGTAACCTGACCTTTCTGGCTGCCCTTAACATTGTTTTCTTCATTTTAACCTTGGTGAATCTCATGATTATGTGTATTGGGGTTGCTCTGCTCTAGAAATATCTTTATGGTGTTCTCTGTATTTCCTGAAATTGAATACTGTCTTGTCTTGCTAGGTTGGGCAAGTTCTTTTGGATAATATCCTGAAGTGTTTTTTCCAACTTGTTTCCATTCTCCCCAGCACTTACAGGTACACCAATCAAATGTAGGTTTGGTCTCTTCACATAGTCCCATGTTTCTTGGAGGCTTTGTTCATTCCTTTTCATTCTTTTTTCTCTAATCTTGTCTTCATGCTTTATTTCATTAAGTTGATCTTCAATATCTGATATCCTTTCTTCCACTTGATCTATTGATACTTGTGTATGCTTCACGATGTTCTTGAGCTGTGTTTTTCAGCTCCATCAGGTCATTTATGTTTTTCTCTAAACTGGTTATTCTAGTTAGCAGTTCCTGTAACCTTTTATTAAGGTTTTTAGCTTCCTTGCATTGGGTTAGAACCTGCTCTTTTGCTCAGAGGATTTTATTATTACCGACCTTCTGAAGCCTACTTCTGTCAATTCATCAAATTCATTTTCTGTTCTGTTTTGTTCCCTTGCTGGTGAGGAGTTGTAATACTTTGGAGGAGAATAAGCATTCAGGTTTATGAAATTTTAAGCCTTTTTGCACTGGTTTTCCCTCATCTTCGTGGATTTGTCTACATTTGGTCTTTGATGTTGGTGACCTTCAAATGGGGTTTTTTGACTGGTTGTCCTTTTGTTTATATTGATGCTATTGCTTCCTGTTTGTTAGTTTTCCTTCTAACAGGTCACTCTTCTGCAGGTCTGCTGACATTTGCTGGAGGTTCACTCCAGAGCCTGTTTGTGTGGGTATCACCAGCAGAGGCTGCAGAACAGCAAAGATTACTTCCTGTTCCTTCTTCTGAAAGCTTCTTCCCAAAGGGGCACCTGCCAGATGCCACTGAAGCTCTTCTATACGAGGTGTCTGTCAACATCTGTGGAAGGTGTCTTCCCATCAGGAGGCATTGGGGTCAGGGACCCATTTAAGAAGGCAGTCTGTCCCTTATCAGAGCTTGAGCACTGTGCTGGGAGGTCAACTACTCTCTTCAGAGATGGCAGGCAGGAACGTTAAAGTCAGTTGAAGCTGTGCCAACAGCTGCTCCTTGCCCCAGGTGCTCTGTCCCTAGGAGATGGGGGTTTGATCTATAAACTTCTGACTGGGGTTGCTGCCTTTCTTTCAGAGATGTCCTGCCCAGAGAGGAGGAATCTAGAAAGGCAGTCTGGCTACAGTGGCTTTGCTAAGCTGTGGCAGCCTCTGCCCAGTCCAAACTTCCCAGTGGCTTTGCTTACACTGTAAGGGGAAAACTGCCTACTTAAGCCTCAGTAATGGCAGATGCCCCTCTCCCCAGCAAGCTCAAATGTCCCAGGTCTACTTCAGACTGCTGTGCTGGCAGCGAAAATTTCAAGCCAGTGGATCTTAGCTTGTTGGGCTCTGTGGGGGTGGGGTCCGCTGAACAAGACCACTTAGCTCCCCAGCTTCAGCCCTCTTTCCAGGGGAGTGAACGGTTCTGGCTTGCCGGCATTCCAGATTCCACTGGTGTATGAAAAATAAATTCCTGTAGCTAGCTCAGTGCCTGCCCAAATGGCTTCCCAGTTTTGTGCTTCAAACCCAGGGCCCCAGTAGCATAGGCACCAATGGAATCTCCTTGTCTGTCAGTTGTGAAGACCATGGAAAAAGTCTAGTATCTGGGTCAGAATGCACTGCTCTCATGGCACAATCCCTCATGGCTTCCCTTGGCTAAGAAAGAGAGTTTCCTGACCCCTTGCACTCCTCAGGTGATGCCCCATCCTGCTTTGGCTTGCCCTCCGTGGGCTGCACCCACTGTCTAACCAATCCCAATGAGATGAGCCAGGTACGTCAGTTGGAAATGCAGAAATCACTCGCCTTCTCGTTGGTCTTGCTGGGAGCTGCAGACCAGAGCTGTTCCTATTCGGCCATTTTCCCCGGGATTCCTCCTGTATAAAGTTTTTCTAAGCTTTCAGATTCAAAGAAAATTGGCAATGTTTCTTCCACAACCTCCTAGAAGACGAAGGCCCTCCCTAAGATTTTTATGAATCTCCAAAGACATACATTTTTGTGACCTCCACAGGCTTTGAATCCCTGGTCTTACCAAACTCTGTCTTGTTTCTGAATGCCCTCAGTTTGCTCCTATATTTTTAAAAGATAACTGTCCTATAGCGTCTATTAACAGTTATCTGTTGGAATCTAACTAATGTCGTTAAAAAAGAGAAGCGGCAGTCAGGGAAAATAGGTAGAAGTAGGCAAAAGCAGCAATTCTGTAAGCAGAAATCTAAAGGTAAGAGGGAGTGTTAGAAACAGAGTGAGGGAAAAGAAAAGAGCACCAAAAAACATGGCAATAGAAAGTAGGGGGTGGTCACAGTGAGTGCGGTTAGCCATTAAACATATCTTTTCTTGGGATGGATAAAATACTGTCATGTGGCTGGATACCTAATACTTTCTTGGCTGTAAATATAGTTTATTTGGAAAGTATTGTGCTCTAGAAAGAAAAATTCCTCTACTTAGAACACTTACACTAACAAGGCAAGGGCTTCCAAACAGAATTCAAAGTGAGAAAATCAGCAGTGCTTGAAGTGTTCAAGTTAGTGCTGTCACACATACAACTGTAGTCTTTATGTGAAGATCAGAAAATCAAGAGTAGTGGCCACAATTAGAGCACTCAACAAATCCTCAGAGAGAGGCATTCATGGTCCCCAAAATCCATTGCCTTGGAGGAGAGTGTGACTCTGGGTAAGTTATTCTGCACCTCTGAAACTCATTTCTTCATCTCTGAAATGAGAAATGGACCGTATCTCCAAGGTATCTTATAACCTTAAAATTTAGTGACTACATAGTGTTTTTTTTTTTTTTTTTAACTGCCATGTCCTTCATACTAAGATTTTAGGATCGTATATGTTTATTGAGTCATGGTGACATTTGATAGTTTATCTTACTTGAAGTTGAAATTTGCTGGTATAGGAAAACACTGAAACCTCAAGAGAGAAAGGTTTTTCTCACTTATTAATCTACCTCTTTAGCTATTTCAAATTACCAGATATTTATTGCCTCTGACCGCTGCAAAGTACCACACTAGGACAATTAGAAGTATAGAAATGAATAAAATATCATTTCTACTGTCAATAAACATGAGACAAGGAACAAGAAGACATGTACTTAAAATGAACTAAGATGAGTAAATAAGATGAATTCATGTTAGAAAAGTTACCTATTTAGCCTTTGGTTCAGATCCCAAAACTATACGATACATAAATATATATTTTATCTGATATTATATACATACACATGCACACACACAGATAAAGAAATATATGTAAATAATTTGTGTATATATTTGGGTTAACACACATACATATATACATATATACATATCCTGCCTCTCTTTGCTGAGGAGACTTAGAAAAAGTGCAATAATAGTTGCAATAAACACAAGCAGCATCCAGACCATGACTCTAATTGCATTATCTAACACAAAGATTATGTGGATAAATAGTTGGTTCCAGGTCTGAGGTAGAGAAAATATAAGATGAATTTAAAGCATTCTGTGGTCCCTGAAAATAAGAATGTGTTGGAAAAATTTTTTGACAAAACAATGTCCAAAGGACATAGAAACAACCTGAAATGACTAATGGCAGAAGCTGGAACAATTCGAGCAACAACAAAATAATGACAATAGTGGATTATAATCCAAAGGGAAACATATCTGATTTTATACTGATATAAATAAATGAAAAATAAATGAATGAGGGAGAAGGGACAACTCTTCCTCAAATAAAACTTCTAACTAATGAATGTAGACTCCATGAGAAAAACAGATATTCACCACTAGAATACCACAATAATAATCACTGCAGCCAAGATCCACTAAGGAATGCTAAAAGTATGAATGAAAGCTTAAAAAGAAATAGAACATTTACCTAGCCCCAAAAGTATCTAGCCAAAAAATGTATTAATTACTGTGATTGCTTAAACATATCTCCACAAATACTTTGACACTTGTCCCTCCAGGATGTGAATCAATTTTTCTCCCTTTGAGAATTAGTTCAACTAGTGAGTCATTTCTAATAGATTATGGAAAGGGAGAAAATAGTAACTTCATAGCAGAGAAAGATTAACCAAGTGCATTAGTTTGCTAGGACTGTCATAACCAAGTTCTACAAACAGAGTGGCTCAAACAGCAGAAATGTATTTGGTCTAATAGTTCTGGAAGCTAGAAGTCAAAAATCAAGTTACCGACAAGGCTGGTTCCAGTTTGTCAGCAACTTTTGGCATTCTTCGGCTTACAGAATCATCACCCCAATCTCTGCTTACATCTTCACATGGTATTCTCCTCATGTTAGTGTCTATATCCAAATTACCTCTTTTTATAAAGACAGCCATCATAGTGGGTGGTATCATTGGTTCCGTGTTGTTCCCACCTGATATGGTTTGGCTGTGTCCTCACCCACATCTCATCTTGAACTGTAGTTCTCATAATCCCCACATGTCATGGGAGGTAGCCAATGGGAGGTAATTGAATCATGGGGGTGGTTATCTCCATGCTATTCTCGTGATAATGAATTCCCACAGAACTGTGGGTCAATTAAACCTCTTTCCTTTATAAATTCCCCAGCCTCAGGTATGTCTTTATTGGCAGTGTTATAACAAACCAATACACTGCCCATTTCTCATGTTGAATCATAATTCCTAGTGTTAGAGGAAGGGCCTGGAGTGAGGTAATTGGATCATGGGGGTAGACTTCCCCCTTGTCATTCTTGTGATAGTGAGTTCTTGTGATATCTGGTTGTTTAAAAGTGTGTAGCTCCCAGCCATGTAAGACACACCTGCTTCCCCTTCATCTTCTGCCACAATTGTAAGTTTCCTGAGGTCTTCCCAGAAGCTGACCAGATAATGCCATGCTTCCCGTGCAGCCTGTGAAATCATGAGCCAATTACACCTCTTTTCTTTATAAATTACCCAGTCTCAGGTATTTCTTTAAACCAATTTGAGAATGGACTAATACAGTGGCTTAGGGACCCACCCTATTCCAATAAGGTTAAGACCTCATCTTACAACGAACTACATCTACAAAAGACTCTTTTCTAATAAGGTTACATTCTAAGATACTGGGGGTTATGACCTCAACACAGGAATTTTGGGGAAACATGTCACATAACCCATAACACTAAGTGACAAATATTAATATCAACAATGATAAGTCATATCAACATCATATAAACCAATATTATGTAATGAGAAAGGCACATCACCTCTGTGGTATTCTTCCACAAAATTCATAATCTATGATGAATAATGAGAAAATATAAGCCAAACCTTTATTTAAAGACAATCCAAAAGTACTTGACCACAACTTTTCTTTTTTTGATATGCAGTTATCCTCTTATTGCCCAGGCTGGACAGCCTGGAGTGCAGTGGTGCAATCTTGGCTCACTGCAACCTCCGCCTTCCATTTCAAGTGATTCTCCTGCCTCAGCCTCTAGCTGGGATTACATGTGCCCACCATCATGCCTGGCTAATTGTTGTATTTTTAGTAGAGACGGGTTTTCACCATGTTGGCCAAGCTGGTCTTTAACTCCTGACCTCGTGATGTGCCCTCCCCAGCCTCCCAAAGTGCTGGGATTATAGGCAGGAGCCACCACACCTGGCCAACCACTACTTTCTAACAGTGTTAAAGCACTGAAAGGAAAGAGAATGCTAAGGAATTGTCACAGATTAGAGGACACAAAAGAGATATGACGACTAAAAAGGTGGTATCCTGGTTTGAATCCTAGAACAGAAAAAGGACATGAGTGGAAAACTGGAGAAATTCAACGGTCTGTAGTTAATAGTACTGTGTCAATGTTACTATCTTAATGTTTTGATAACTATGGTTATATAAAATATTAAAATTAGAGGAAGCTGGGTGACAGGTATACAGAAAATATCTGTGTATCTTTGCTACTCTTCTATAAGTCATGTTTTTGCAAAATAAGACATTTGCAAATGAGGAAGACATGAATTCAGGGTATTAAGAGTCTTTTATTAACATTCCTGTGTATCAATTCTAGATTGAAGTAGGAGGTAAGTTGTACTAATACTTTCAATGGGTTAACTGTCCAAACTACGGACATAAGAGCACTATAATCTAGATACATGTATGACAGTATAGCTAGTTGATTTCATCTGAATCACTAAATTATTGCACAAAAATATGTTTCTCTAGAAGGATCCACAAGTTTCAAAACAAGTAATATCCCTACAAAAATCTTTACAGAGACCAACTAGAGCTTGTTATAATCAGGATGTTATAAATTATTTTTAAAATATATGTATGAAATAATGCATTATTGTTGATATAGGAAACACTTCTGGAAATCTTAAGACACAATTGTTTCAATAGATAAATGGCAGAGGACATAAATTGTGAAGTACAAAAGAAGAAATATAACTAGCTTTACTCAAAGAAATCATTACTTAGTTAAAAAAAAATTTAAAAATAGTAAGTGCTTTCCCACACAAATTTAGCAAGTAAGGTAATAAATCCTACTATTGGAGTAAATAAACAGATACACTATTATAATATTGATAAGCATGTAAACTGATATATTTGTTATTTTGTACCAAAAGTTTTAAAATATTCAATTGTTAACTCAACAATTTCTCTTCCAGTAATTAAACTGAAGTAAATAATGCATTAGGAATATTTACACAATGAAAAATTTGAAACAGCCTAAATGTCTAAGGACAGAATTATTATTAGAAACTACTGAAATCCATGGAATAAACACTTCAGATTATGTATATAGGTATATATTATGTCATTGATAAAGGTCAGTGATATCTTTTTTTCTTCTTGAGATTGAGTCTCATTCTGTTGCTCAGGCTGGAGTGCAGTGGTGTGATCTTAGCTCACTATAACGTTCGCCTTGCCTGTTCAAGCAATTCTCCTGCCTCAGCCTCCCGAGTAGCTGGGATTTTAGGTATATGTCACCACAGCCGGCTAATTTTTGTATTTTAGTAGAGACGAGGTTTCACCATATTGCCTAGGCTGGTCTCAAACTCCTGATCTCAGGCGATTCGCTCACCTCGGCCTCCCAAAATGCTGGGATTACAGGTGTGAGCCATGACACCCAGCAATGGTATCTTAATGATACTGTTACATATTAAAACCAGGTTACATATCATATTACCACATACGTGTGTGTGTGTGTGTGTGTGTGTGCACGTTGATACAGGAAGAAAAGGGCAGGAAGGAGACTAGAGCAGCAAAGATCTCTTCTAGAATGCTAACGTTATCATCTCTGAGAAGTTGTGAATGTCTGTCAACTCTTAGCTGATTTTTTTGTCTCATTTCTATATGAATATTTGACATTTGTAGTCCTACTCTTAGGCTTAACCCCCTAATCTATATCAAAAACAATGCACCTGTTTATAAACAGACACATTAGACTTTTTTGTTATGAACATATTCATTTCTTTGTACCAAAAGTGTTGTATCTAAAATGTTTTTACTGGAACACTGTGACTCCTAAACTTCCTGCTTATATTTGAAGATTGCAACCACAGAGCAGAACAAAAACAACTGCTCCATCCCATCTTCTCTAATGATATTCATTATCATCTTCTCCATCCATGCAGAACTCATTAGAACTGTAGACACCCCTAGTTTCAGTTACAAAATATTTCAGATAATATTTTCAATGCTTCAAAACCTTAGTCAATGGATTTTATCACTTTTGGCTTCCTTGAATTAAACTAAATAAATATTATGAATAGTAAAAAAAATTTGCATCTGTCTCTTTTTCTTCTGAAAAAATATCACTGTATCCATCTGTTTTCCCAGTAGATTGAGACATAGCAACTATGAATGTATCTGATAAGAAGAGAAAAATAAATGTGTGGAAATGCAAGGTTTCATTTAATATCCTCCTGTATAACTTCCTTGCTAAAAAATCAACCATCCCTGTAACTAAGTGTAGTGGCTTTGCACTGTGTCAATTAAGCGAAGCTGGAATTTTTCTCAGATTTCTCATCCTTGTGGTTCTGAATCAGGAGTGATCACATGGTAATTTGCATGAAGCTTGGAAGGAAGAAGTGAAGCACAGTAGCCATGTTTTCCCTTCAGAGGTCCAGTGCAGTCTCGTGCTGTTGCAAATCAGTCACCACTGATCTACTTGCTTATCTTCTTGGCTTGGGCTAGCAGCTCCTCTAGCTCCCTTCTGACCTACTGCTCCAGTTTCTTACAATCCTAGTCTACAATCAGCATCAGAACCAATTATGCCAACTTTTTCTGCAAGTCACTAGCATTATTGAAACTGGAGCCACTGAAGACAGGAGGAAGTTGCAGTCTGTCATAGTCTTTTCCAGTTCATCCTCATGGGTTCCATTTCATCCCTCCTCAGCTCCACTTCACAACGACCTTCCATTCCCAACTGCCTTACTGCTGATTTCACACATAGCACCAGATAGAGAAGTGATAGCCTTATATGCAGTATTGAACCAGCTCCTGCAATTGTGTAAGGTCAAATTTTTATACATTTCAGACCTGTGGCTAACAGTTGATAGGCACTACAGGTTCCTAATAAATTCTTATTTAAACATTAACCAAGTCAGACTAAAAATGCCATTCCCTGACAAAAGAAAAATATTTTTATTATTAGAGTTTTGAAGAAATATTACATTCCTCTTTCGCTCCTCACCAATTCATTCTTTTGCTATATAGTCAGAGAATTACAAAGCTAAAAAGAAGTTCTGGAAATTAACCTAGTCTACTGTAGGCATATTATTAAAAGTCATGAGAACTTTGTTTTCATCTAATAATAATCTTTTGAAATTATTTTACTAGTAATAGTGGCTAAACTTTACATCTAATTTACAATTCAAGGTATATTTTAATAAAACCATTTCTAAAGTATTTTTCAAACAACTATACTTGAAGGTACATAAAAACTGTTTTCTTGTACCTTCTAGCAATTATTAAAAAGAGTCTAGCAATTATTAAAACTTGAGAAACATTTCTTAAGACAGTGATGTTCTTTCTCATCAGAACTAATATGGAGTCAATCTAGATTAATGAGTACCTGGTTTCAAAATACTCAAGGAAGAGTATATTTGTTTAAGTGACTTTGGCATCCCCGCACACAATACACATTCTGGAAATATAATATATGGCTGGATGAAAGGCTGGATGGATGAATGGATGAGTTAATGAATAAACGATCTCATTTGGTAATGATATTTCAAGATTTTTTATAGCAAGAAGCAAACAAAAGATAGTACTTCTGGATTCTACTCAGGATGTGGAACACTGGAAAGAGCATTATTGCCCCATTTACAATGATAACAACACCAACTAATACAAAAAAATCTGTCAGACTATCTAAAATTCACACTTGCTCCAATCAGAGAGCTGGCAACTAACAAACTTCTGGTTAGGCAACTAACAAACAAAAAATCTAAGGAAAGACAGGTGCCTCCAAGAAGAAATGATATGGAAGCAATATTTTACTTGAGCGAATGCCTCTCGATGTAAGAAGAATTCAACCAAAATGTTTAATGAATTGCTAAAACCTGTGTATAGAAGAATACAGAAATCATGAGGGTTTCAGGCACCAGAATACACACCCACTAGTAGGCTCCTCTTCCTGAACCTAACCAGGGGCTCACATAAAAAGATTGGTGAGAGTCCTAAAGGAGCTTACGTGTATGGTGAAGCCTTGGGGGAATAAATAGCAATCGATGTGGGAGAGGCACAAAACTCCACTCATATTATTCCACTAAACAGCTTGGGGGAATGGGGAAAATATCTTACAACTGTAGTTGGGGGATGTGAACAGGAAAAACAAAAAAGATAGTGCCCTGAGGGAGGGGCAGGATCACTAAAGCAACTTGAAGACTGTAGTGATCTGAGGATAACCGTAGCAGCAATTAAATTGAAACCTGTTTTATTTCTGACTCAATTGACTCAACAAGCGTCATAGAGAAAGCAGGCAGAAAGATGTGCCCATTTCCAGGAATGAAAAGCATTTACCTAAGGCTCTATTTGCATTTTACAAAAAATGTCCAGCTTCTACAAAAATAGATAAAGCTACACCAAAAACAAAAGAAATAAAAAAAGAAAAATCAGTATACTTTCAACAGACAAAGCAATTAACAGAACCAGCCTCAGGTATAATGAATATTTAGGAATTATTAGAAAGAAAAATTAGTGGAAAGGGGGAAACGTGAGATCAGAGGATAATTTTAGCAGAGATGGAAATGATAAGAAATAATCAAATGGAAATGTCTGAAATGAAAAGCACAATAATAGACAAAAAGAATCCCTCTGATGGGCTTATCAGTGGACTCAACACAGTCAAAGAAAGAACTAGTAAACGTGAAGAGAGTTCAAATGAAATAATCTAAGTCAAAACAAGAAGAATGGAAAAACAGAAAAAAGAAAACAAGCAAACAAAACAAAAGAACAGAGCATCTGAAAGCTGGGGGTCAAAATCAAATGGTACAATGTGTGTATAATTAGAATGCCAGAAGCAGTAAGAAAAAGGCAAAAGAAATGTTTAAATAAATAATGGGTAAGAATTTTCAAAATTAATATAACACACCGAAGAAGTTCAGCAAACAAGGAACAGGATATGTATCAAAAGGCACACACTTAGATATGTCATTTTTTAACTGCTAGAAACCAGAAACAAAAGGAAAATGAATCCACTTTTAAACATATAGATAGGCTAAAAGGATGAAAAACTTGAAAATACATAAGAAGCAAATATATAGAAAACATGAAAACAGATCAAGAAAGCTGAGGCAGCTGTATTAATATGAACAAAAGTAGACTTCTGAACAAGGACTAGAATGAGAAATTTAGAGGAACATTACACAGCAATGAAAGGACCATTCACCAAGAAGACATAACCTGCTTAACGGTGAATGTATTTAACAACAGAACTTCAAAATGCATTCAGCAAAAATGTATACGATCGAAAGGAGAAATGGAAAAATTCACAATTATTTTTGGATACATTAATACTCCTCTCTTAGTAATTGATAGAAGAAGCAGAGAGAAAACC
This sequence comes from Cacajao melanocephalus, assembly GCA_963573385.1. NCBI lineage: Eukaryota > Metazoa > Chordata > Mammalia > Primates > Pitheciidae > Cacajao > Cacajao melanocephalus. The sequence continues at coordinate 87,024 of CAUYLG010044651.1, forward strand.
AGTAAGATTAAAGAAGATTTGAAAAACACAATCAACCAACTTGACCCAATTAACATTTACAGAAAACTCAATCCAACACAATATATAAATATACTTTTATTAGGTTAGACCATATTCTAACTTTTTATTTAAAAGAATTCAAATTATAGAAAGTATGCTCTCTGATCATAATAAAGTTAAACAAGAAATCACAGCAGAAAAATGCCTGGAAAATGCCCAAATATTTAAAAATTAATTCAACTATAAATAACCCATGAATAATACAGCAAACTTCAAGAGAAATTTAAAAGCTTTAACCTGAATTATAAGAAAACATATCAACATTTTTAGGATGCAGTTAAAGAAGTTCTTAGTGGGAAATTTATAGCGTTAAATACCGACATTGGAAAGACAGAACATAAGATACAGAGAAGTTACAAATCAATCATCTAAGCTTCCACCTTAATAAAGTAGAAAACAGGACTAGGAACTCTACAAATATTAGGAGAAAATAAGAATAAACAACGTTTCCCAATAAGTTTGACAAACTGGATGCAATAACAAATTACATGAAAGACAAAAACTACAAAAGCACATTTATGAGGAAATGGAAAACTTGAATAGTCCTATTCTTATGAGATAAATTTGCAGTTCAAAACCTTCCTACAAAGAAGTTCAGGGAAAAAAAATGCCTTTGATTAGTAAGTCTATCAAACATTTAAGGAGGAAATAGTATTAATTCTACAAGCACTTTCAAAAAGTTGAAGCAGAGTGACTACTTCCCAACTCATTTTATTCTAATATCAAAAGAAGACAGACAAAAAAAAAGGAAAATTATACACCAATATACTCATTAACAGGAACACACAAAAAGATCATCAAAATAAGTCAATTAAAATCATCAATGTATTAAAAGGATAATGCAACACTTACTCAACAAACATCAGTGTCAGTCACCATATCGACAGACTAAAGAAGAAAACATATAAACAAAAATGTGTGAAATCTGTGACAAAATTCAACACCCATTCACAATTTTTTTTTTTTTTTTGCAAACTTGGATAAAAGAAACTTCCTCAATCCCCTATAGACCGAAAATTTATAGATAATATAATTCTTGGTGGCAAAAGAATGTTTTCCTTCCAAAATCAGAAAAGACAAAGCAAACTCAGTTTCTTGAATTCTTAATGTTTTCGAAAACCATGACAAAACTCAGTATTGTCTGTGGAAAGAAATATCTTGTTCGTTTTAAAGTCCATAATCTAAGACTTATAAACTCAATTGGGTTAAATTGCACAGGAATAAGATAATTTTGGCACTACGCATTTACAATTTCTGCCTAATCTCTTAGTGTATATTTCTTTGAGCCCTGTGTTTCCTGCCTTTGAATACAAAAGCAAATGTATCTCTACACAGTGACATAGCTTTTCATACTCTCCCGTAAACTGATTTTTCAATCCTGAGTCACGGTGGCTATTTTTATCGCCACTTGCTACAGAATGGCTTAGGTGTATGAATTGTACCTCTTGGGGAAAACTTTTCCCACACATATAATTAATCTAATGCTAACTTGAGTCCATATGGCCAGGAAATAACCCTTATGTAAAAGCCACATGGATGCAAGTTTAGCTTCAATTTGGCAACTGGACAGACACCCGCTTGGCTCTGAATGTAGAGTGGAATTTAGTACAGTGAAGCAAGTGCTATTTGTAGGCCTGATACTAATCATTTTAACCATTAATCGTTCTAATACCTCCTACCAGACTCAACTCAGTTCCTTTGCCGATAAAAAAAAAAGGGGGAATATTTTTCAGTTCACAAATGCCTTAAAGACCTATAAAATCACATTTTCTTACTGCTGAATCATTGCCCTGGAAAAGCTGCAGCAGTGCAGTGAAAGTAGTGCTTCCCCTGAAGTTATGTGTTGCCTGTAATTTAATCCGTGCCTTAGCTGTCTTCTTACTAAGGCCTTGGTGGTTCCCTGAGTTACTTTCACAGCCTCCCATTTTTCTCTGATGAGGCCATTCACTCAGCTTCCTCATTGCCTACATAGAATCTGCCTAACAATGTAAAACACATCCCCTCAGCCACAGACCAAGCTACTGGAAGTTGCAGTTACCCATGCAGGGCAAGCTGTTGTGCAGCTAGATTGAAACCTTCATCCAGGTCACAGCAGATGAAAGTCAACAGACAGTTTCCCTCCAAGGATCTAATAGAAAATTCTATAAACCCCCAATGTCAAATGCCTTGTCCCTACACTAAAGCCCAAAGCCTTATATCTTAAGCCAAGTATCTCCAAATAAATATTTTGCTCAAGAAACTCTACTTTTCTTTCTCTATATGCCTGGTCCATGAAACAAATATTAACATTCCATGAGAAGACCGAATAAAGAGGGACAGAGCACCCCTCTTCCCACCTAGGTTCTGAACAAACTGAAGAAGGGAAAAAAAAAGTGCAGACTGAGGCCAAGATTTCCTTTTTATTACCATAATAGAATATGAGTTTAGGTCTACTAGCCCCAGATAGGGGAAGATGTGCACATTCTCCCTCATTTGTCATGCTAACAGTGCCTATCCCTGGAAAAGATTAAAATCTGCTTCCTGTAGGGAACTTGCTGGTAAAACAAAGAAGAAGGGAGGTGGGCTATGCATGCCCAGTCTACTATTCCTAAATTTACTGATTGGCTAAGTCACTCTCTCATCCCAGGATAGAAGAAATTAAAGGAGTAGGTGTGGAGAGGCCAGGAATGAAGTGTAGCTACCTCCATCTAGAAGAAAAAATCAAAAGTTAGTATCAGCATCATTCTCCAAGACACAAAACCTTCAGCAGGAAGAAATAGATAAAGAGAATCTGCTTTGAAAAGGTGAAGAAAAGTTACTATTAGGTAACTAAATTATTGGCTGATAAAATCTATCAAAATAAATAAAAATGAATTTATTTTAAAAAGTAAATATTTGTTCACAAAGAAAAAAGTAACTTTAAATTACAGCATATATTTTCATAGCTAATAATAGTCTCAATAAAATATTTGAGTCAATTAGTTGCAGTGGCAAATCAATTACTCTGTTCCTTGTGAAACAAGAATTTGAAGTGGTAGATGTCCTTGAATTTGTCCTTTAGAGCCACTTCTAAGAATCACTCTGCAGATATTTGGCTTTTGCTTATTTTAACATTCTTTTTTACTGCAGAATTTTACCTATAAATTGTAGTGCACTTTTCAAGCTCTAACTTTAATTTTTAGCAATCTTTAGTTTTCTTTTGATTTTCCTGCCAAGTAACTGCAAACACACATACTGTCTGCTTAAAAAGAGCCTCTTTTAAAGATAAGTTCATGTCCTTTGCAGGGACATTGATGAAGCTGGAAACCATCATTCTCAGCAAACTGACACAAGAACAGAAAACCAAACACCACATGTTCTCACTCATAAGTGGTTGTTTAACCATGAGAACATATGGACAGAGGGAGGGTAACATCACACACTGGGGCCTGTTGGGAGGTGGGGGGACTTGGGGAGGGATAACATTAAGACAAATATCTAACATAGATGACGGGAGGATGGATGCAGCAAACCACTATGGCATGTGTTTACCTATGTAACAATCCTGCACAATCTGCACATGTACCCCAGAAGTGAATAAAAATTAATAAAATTTTAATAAAGAAAAAAAGAGCCTCTTTTAAACTCTGAATACAATTTGTTCAATTTTGACTAGGGATTGAAGTGATAAAAAGCATCTTCCTATAGCATTGCCATGAAGATTGTCACAGATAGGTTCTGCACTCAACAAATAAGATCTACGTATACAGAAAACACAACAAATTATGTGAATATAATTCTACTCTTGTGGAATGGAAGACAGGATTTACCAACATATTTTGTTCTCTGTGCCTGAAGGGAAACCTAGTTTTAATCTAATCCCAGGTATATTTTAAATTTAGTGACACGAGAAAGTAGGTAGAGAAAATCACCTTCAGAGAAAGAGACTGTTAACTTCCATAGGACCCAGATAAACAGCCACAGATATCAACCCCAAGGAAGAACTGAGAAATGGCGCTTGGGCTAGTTTTTTGCCTTCATCATCAAGCCTTTCTGTCCCATGGAGGAAAGCACTGCAGCAGAATCCTATTCTTGTGCAAAAGAGGGTATCATTTGGTGGGGGAAAAAAAGTCCTATTTAGGTTAAGAAGATTTTGTGATTTCTCTCTTTTCCAAGCTAGGAAACCAATACTTTAGAAAATAATTTTAAATTATCTTTACGAAGGTAAGTAACATAATAAAAAATGTAGAAGTCTATACGCTAATATTGGATGGCAAGTCTTATGACATTTCCAAACCAATAATGAGGATAGATGGTAAAGTTGGGTGCCAGTCTAGGTTTAGATTTTTTTCTTTAGTTTTCTAGGGAGCACAATAATTCTAACATGTAGAGTGAAGTGATATTCCCAAAGGAAACCCCACCTCCTCCTTTCTTATAATGCTCAAATTACTTTTAAAGCCTGTTCTAAAGAGGTCATTTTATAGATATAATCATAAATATCATTTACGAGCTTTGTGAATGGAAAAATCTCCCCTTTATGAAGATAATTCATGAACAAAAAGGCATAGATTTTATATACAGAAAAAGTACCCAGCATATTCACATTTATGAAAACAAAAAATTCTTCGAAATTAATATTTCTTCAAGCTTCATTAAGTTCTCAAACCAATTCTTAAGTATGTTTAACATTCAGTTAAGGTCAAAGTGTCCATTACTTCCTTTCTCATCAATAATCCACTACCAGCCCCTGTAAGGTAGGAAATTGGAAATAAGACACAGGATATTGATTCTCCATCCTTTCCAGAGAAAAATCCCAAGGTCACAGTTCTGATTTCTCTTCAAACTAGACAATACTTTTTAGCACTTACCGTGTTTCAGGTACTATACTTAGACATAATCCATAAAAGTTACCATTCCCATCCTCAAACTGGCTATTACAATCTGTTCCACAAGTTCTCCAATAGAGGTTTTCACAAGGCACTCTGAACATACAAAGAAGGAGAATTGAAAATAATGCAGGACACTTTGAAAAGCATCAAGATCACTGCTTGAACTGACCTTTGAAAGAAAGTAGATGTTGGCTGGGCAGAGAGAAACAAGGAATAACCCTGCATGTTCAAAGCTCTTCCAGGCCTTCCTGTGGGCTGTACCCACAGGAGAAGAGACATGATATAAGACTAGGCGTTAATCCAGAGTTTTAGTCTAATCTTAAATTCAGCATCTAGACATTCCAGATTTTATTATTTAATGTAGCAATACATTGCAGGTTTTGTGAAGGATTTACAGGGGTTCAGACTAGAGTCAGGCCTGAACATTAGAACTGAAGCGGGGACAAAAGCAATGGTTTTGGGAAAGAGCAGGCAAAATATATGTTTTTAAGAATTAAGGCAATAGGCCAGGCACTGTGGCTCATGCCTGTAATCCCAGCACTTTGAGAGCCATGGTGGGGGATTATCTGAGGTCAGGAGTTTGAGACCAGCCTGGCCAACATGATGAAACCCTGTCTCTACTAAAAATACAAAAATTAGCCAGACATATGGTGACATACGCTTGTAATCTCAACTATTCGATAGGCTGAAGCACAAAAATCACTTGAACCCGGGAGGTGGAGGTTGTAGTGATCTTAGATTGCACCACTGCACTCCAGCCTGGGCAACAGGGCAAGGCTCTGTCTCAAAAAAAAAAAAAAATTTTTTTTTTTAAAGAATTTAAGTCAATAGAATTTTCTTGTTCGGCAACTGCCTGGTGATTGAAAAACAAAATATAAGATGACTTCCAGGTTTCTGATTTGAGCAACAAGTGGGAGTGGATCATTTGTGGGGATAAGGAATACATTAGAAAAAAAATAGGAGAGAAGGAAATATGTCCACTTTTAGACATAATAAATTTGAAGTATCTATGGGGCATGGGAGTAGATATATGTAGGAAGGAGTTAGACACATCCATCAGAAAAAATATGGTTAGAGGAACAACAACAGCAATAACAAAAACTAACAATAGAGATAATTGAAGACATTTGAATGTTTGATCATATTATAGCTACTCTTTAAAGTACATACGGTTTAATCCTAAAACACCATTTTGACACCAGGTCTTTGAATACTGAACTTCTGTGGTCACTAGCACGTAAAATTTTTTCCATTTTTCCATTCGTATTTTTATTAACAAAGGCAGTCAAAAGCCCAGAATTTTTTAATTTATAAGACATCCTAATAAATACAACTGTAATTTACATTTTTATGCTTGATGTTAGGCTAATAATTCAAAGCCCATCATTTCTGAGTTTCATAGGATTGTTACCGAAGGGGAGGATGTTACTGGAGGGACAACGGCCCTGTTCCCTCACGGATCAGGTGTGCCTGAGGTTTTTGGGTCTCACACTCGCCCAAGAATGGGGGAGTGGACCCCAGCAGCGAGGATGAGGTCCTTAAATATCGGACCCAAAAAGTTTTATAGGAAAGTGACTTATCTGAGGGAGAGAAAGAGAGAGAGAGGAGTGAGAAGGAGAGAGAGAAGTGAAAAACAGCTCTCACGCTGAGTGAGAAAGATGGAGTCCGCGTAGGCGAAGGCGCAGGGGAATTTAACCTGGGAGTTACTCCTGCCCCATTCAAGTTTTTTGTCCTATGAGAGGAGTTCCTTCAACCTTCCGCTGGAGTGACTGATCTCTGTTTCCGGGCAGTCTATCTTCCCTCGCACTGGAAAGTCAAACGAAGACCTCTAAGCTCCGGGATGGAGAGGGCAGGGGAAGAAGGTAGGCACTGCGAAGTTCTTGCCTTCGAAACTGCGCCCTCTTGTGGACCCGGGGAGAGAATACATTCCCTCAGGATCATGTAGGCAAAGCTGAAGTTACAATTATTTCCCAAATAATAAATACAACATCTACTTAAAATAAGCAGTTTCTTTATCATTCTACTTTAAACTATCATTTTATTTCCCCAATGAGCATGAAAACCCCTGAAGTGTGTAGATCAAATCACCATCATTGAAAAACGCAGGAGGAGTAGTAAAAATACAAAGTAGAAAATAAAAAGCCACTTCTGACATAAGTATTTTGTATTGACTTCCTCTGACCAATTCAATCATATTTAAGAATATAATACATACATCTCAAAAATATGAACAGATTTTTTCCTTTTCACACAGTGAAAATAGACTTTTTATGTCAATAATAATGCTTGTTAAAAATGATTCAAAAGTAAATACAAATATAAAGAAGAAATCAAGTCATTTGGTCTCCACCAATCTGAGCAACACCTCATTTGCTTACATGTTGGTCATTCAGTCATGCATCTTTATATGTATACATATGCATATGCATTTACATGAATATTAATATCCCTACTGTATATTTTAATAGTATCTCATGCACTCAACTTTTATCATACCTACCTTCCCTATCTTCTCTACCTACCTCCACAAGAGTATCCTACCCCACGTGCTTGCTCACTTGAAAGGGAACCATGTTAAATATCTAATTCTTTCTTCTTTTTATCTGTATTCCTATAATCCTATGTAAACCACCAATTATCAATTATGGAATGACTGGTACAATTCTAATTTACCTTTTTAAAGGTTGCTTAATATTCTCTAGTGTGGCTATTCACTAGTTACTCAGCCATTCCCCTCTTGATGTCACACACTTTGCTTCCAATTCTTAGTCACCAGAACAAAGCTGGAACAACATCTTTTTGCATCTGTCATTAAGATTTGGTGTACTTATTTCTATGTACTAGATTTCCAGTTGTGAAATTGCTGGTTTAAATGATGTATGCATTATTAAATTTTAAAACATGTTGCCAAACTGTCTTCCAAAAATGTTGAAACACTTTCTATCAGTAATGTAAGAGGGTACCAGGTGTCAAGCCCCCAATTCTTTCCATCAGAGTTATTTGTAATTTCAGTCAGATTGATGGATATAATAGCTCACTGTCACTTTAACCTGTGTTTTACTGTTAGAGAATTTGAGACTATCTATATTTTGTTGGCCATTTGGACCTGTACCTCTTTGTACTGTTTATTGATAGACTTTGCCACTTCTTTTGGTTATTTTTATTTTCTTGTCAATTTGTTAGACCTTTCTATAAATAAATAAAAATCCTTCATCTGTTATCAGTATTACAAGCAATTATTATTAGAGGTCTATCTTATTCCTTAACATTTCTCAGGGTATAAACTGTCAATCAAATATTTTTATTTTTTAGATAATCATAACTGTCTAATTTTATTTTATAGCATCTGGATTTCTACCCTGGATTTGATTTTCGCCTACCTTCTTACCCTTGCAGGATTCTAGAATTATATTTTGCCAGATTCTTTTTTAAAAAAATTTCTTTCCATCCTTTTTTTTCCTTTTTCTTTTTTGGTGTATACTGGGAAATACATCCATTTTATTTTCTTTGGGGTCGAAGCTTGTTGTTTCTGGATCATTGGTTAAATACTCTTAATTTTTTCATTGGATGTTTATTATGATTTTTGTATTAGATCTTACATATCATATGATCCTATGTGTTTTTGAAAAATTAAGACATTCACAATATTTTGCTAGGCCTTTCTTAACTTTTAAACTGATTTTTTAATGAGAGTTTTACCCGAGACCTTCCAGATTTAACTAGGCTTCAGATGTAACTGAAGTCTCACTGGCAGTTACACTTAAATCTTTCTACTAAAAAACTAAAATTTTAGATCTTAATGTTCTTTCTACCAAAAAACTAAATTTTAGTTTTTTAGTAGAAAAAAAGTAGTTAGAAAAATTATCAGGAAACTAAATCTAATGCTTTAAGCCTCCATGCTCAAATAGCAAGTCCATTTATTTGTGGAGTCTCCCTCCTCCACGTATTTGTGGATATCACCAAGGAAAGTCTAATACAGTTGTCACAGTGAATACTTACTTCCTGCTTATGTGGATTCTGAGCCTACACTCTACCTCTCTTGCTACTTCAGTGCTTTTTAAGCCAGAACTCTATTTCCAATAGCTAAGCCACCGATACTACTTTAAAACTGGACTATCTAGAAAACAGCAGGTCCTTCTGATGCCTGCAGAACATTAAGAAAAATGTTCTTACATCTGCGTATGCAAAATTAGAAGAGAGACGGAAGGAGAACAATGAGATAACCCACAAGGTAACTTGGGACCTAAAGTGAAGCAGAAGCTACAGAAATAGCTGTTTAAATTCATGCATGCTATTATTTTCCTTCCAAAACACATAATTCTCATCAGGATGTCTAGGTAAGTAGTGGTTTCAATATCAGCTGCCATGTTATCTATCAAACAGCTATGTACTTGAGCCCTGCAGCTGAGCCCAGCAGCCTAGGTTAGAATTCCTCCTCTTCCTATTGAAAACTTTTTCTCACTAGTGTCTCAGTAATTTGGCTTCTATCAACTCTATAACCAACCCCACAAATCTATTTTATATATCTGAATTCCAATGGTAAAAGAATTTTTTTTCTTCTCAGTGATCTCATAAGGCCAATTTAAAAACCACAGATGGACAGGAGATACATGAGGGATAGAGAAGCCCAGACTGAGAAATGAATCTTAATACTGCCTGCCTGTCACACCCTATAATGCATGTAGCAAAGGACCTAGGTTTAAAATGTTCACTTTGAGCTAATTCACCAGCACTAGAAATTCCTATTTAAATTACCAGCAGGGTTAGCAGTATTAGACTCTAATACGGTTCTGGACAAAAAGACTTTTTTTTAAGTCAATAGATTTCTTCTCTGGATAGGAAGTCCAGACTATGGAAGAAATCTCACTGTCCCAAAGAACTTCTATGCATCGTTTTTGATTGGATCAAATAATGCCATGCAGATTCTGCTGAGTCATATTCCGTTTAAATAAAAGTATTTTTACAGTTCATTCACCATTTGTAATTTATAAATAATCATTAGTAGAAAACAAATCAGAGGAACAATCATGTACATAAGTTATACTGATATGTTTCCTTGAACTCACTGTTGCTTTGAAATATTTTCAGTAGAAAAGAATCTACTACTATAAAGTGAAAAGTGAGTTACTTGTTTATCCATAATCTAAAGTTCATAGTTCAAGGTCAGTTCCTTATGCTAGCACTTTATTGTTTTGTCCATAGTCGAAGATAATTAAACCATTTCTCTAAAGAGTTAATATGGCTCTGTTGTTGAATATGGCTTATAATCATTTTACTATTTTAAACACATAGATATTCTTCAAAAAGGAAGTACATCTGAAAAGTGTTTAGGCCTCTTTTGATGCATTTTGACTGATTTATTCTTTAATTAACCTCGTAAGACTTTGCTTTTGAAAGTCTGTATAACAGACGTAAAGGAAAAATGAAAAGCAGGATTGATGTACACCACTCTGGCAAAACCAAAGCAAGTTTAAAAAGAAAAGAAATGATGATATCAGCTCCTAGTATCTAAAATAGCCTAGTTATTTCCCTTTCCTTCATCTTTGTTTTATTTTCATCAGCATCTACAAGCTGTTTGCAACTGCTGCAAAAACATCCTGAAATAGTGTCAAAAGAAATCTTTCCAATAGAAGGAAAACTTGCTTAAACTAAATATCAGGTTGCTTCACTTTTTGGAATGCTTCATTCCCTCTTGGCTTTGAAGAAATTCTTTTCCACCACTCAGAAAATTTAATAGGTATTTAATTTAATGGATGTCATGTTGTCCTCCAATAACCTCACGCCTTCATTTTTGTAGCTAACCTTACCAATAAAACCACCTAAGCACCTCAGCTAAACATTCATTTAGCACATCACAAATCCAGCAGACCTTGACTACCTTCCCAGCAAGGCAAATAAATATGTTAAAGGACCATCCTAATGTTCTCATTTTGGAAGTCAAGAAACATTTAGTTTAATAGCCAACTAATTTATCACACTGTAAAGGCGTATGCCCTCTGAAACCCCCAACTAACTCCTGCTTCCCCTCCAGGAAAAAAGGAGAATGAAAGCTGGCACAAGGGTATCTCAGTTATCAGAAATTAGCTCAATATTATATCACATCAGATAAATGTCAAGAATTCATTCAATTTCATCCTGGTTTTCTCTGCAATTCTGATTCCATCAGTATTGTACTCAGCTCTTCTCCTGAGGGCAAGCCAGGGTTCCGGGACTTCGTTAATAGAAATATCTTAGTTCTCTGAGTGAGCCTATTGACATACTATGTGGTACTAGGGACATGCCCAGGGTAGAGCTTATATCATTCAGGATCTCGTCATGAGACAGAAACCATGCCAGTCATTGCAACAGGTAAAACTTAATATAAAGTACTTGATAAAAGTTGGCCAACTACTAAAAGGGGTTAACAAAACACTACAGTGCTTTAGAGGCAGCATCTTCAGGAAGCAGCTACCACTCAGTGGCAGACACACTTTAAGTTGACACCCTAAGAGTCATACCCTTGTTTCATCCACTCTTCTTGAGTATAGGTAAAACCAATGACTTGCTTCTAACCAATATTACATGGAAAACATGAGATGTAACACATTTGATTATGTTATGCTATGTAAAATTTCATCTTAACAGACTATAGCAAGAGATTTCTCTTCTGGCCTTGAAGCAGCAAATAGCCATTTGTGAACGCCCTATGGGAAGGGCTACATGTCAAAGGACTGCTGTTGACCTCTAGGACCTGAGGGTGGCCTCCAACCAGCATTAAGTAGGATACTGGGACCCTAAGTCATGCAGCCATAAGGAAACAAATTCTAAAAAAAACTTGAATGAGCTTGGAAAATGATTCTTCCTCAGTGAAGTCTCCAGGTGAGAACACGTCCCAGCTGACACCTGATTGTAGCCTACCGAGACCCAGCTAAATTATGCCCAGGTTCCTACCCCCTGGACACTGTGAGATAATAAATAAATGTTAAGATGCTACATTTTCAGTCATTTGTTTGGGGCAGTAGAAAATTAAAACATATTCCTAGAGCTGATAAAAATGTAAACAAAGAAAATCTCAGAAACTTAGAAGAGATGGTCCCCATTTAAGGTTGAGACAGAATTCTATGAAAATAATGAGCTACTGAAGAAATGATACCCATTGCTCTGATCAAGAAGAAATTTGCTGAAGACCACTCACCACCACAGAATCATGCAAGCCACTGCCACCTCCAGAATCCATGGTATCCTGAGGCTTGCTACCACTCAGTAAAAACTAGGGAAGTCTCTTCACCTTGTCTTAGTCTTGCTATCTCCTCCTAGTGTCTTCTTTCAGCAAAGCCTAACTCATATCAGCTAAACAAGAATAAAAACCGAGGATCCAACTTTATTATCACAAAATAGGCAAGAGAGTATGTGTTTTCAGCTGAGAGGCAATAAATTAATAACTTACACAGAGTCTATAGTTACAACTCCTAAGATCACCTTCATTGAAGGCCATATATCCTGGCAGAGGAAGAAGACACAGAACAAGGGAAAGGCAAATTTTTTACATTTTGAGGTCAGAGTTGAAAGTCAGTGGATAAAGAGTAGAACCCTTTTCATTTCCTAAAAAGTTACTGAATAAAAAGCAAAAAAGGGAAGACCGGGCTCTAGTGCTTTTATTTTCTAGCTCACGTGCTTCACTTGAAGATTCAGCATTTCAAAGTTGCAAGGTAACTCATCACATGATGCCCAGAGTGTCTATAAATTCCAACAATATTTTATGATTGAACTCTACAAGTTTTCTTTGTCTTATGATTTTGTTCATCACTTGACTTTTTAAAACTGCATCCAGGTCTTTTAAACATGCAAATTCTATTATAAGCCATTTTAAAAATGGCATCAACATGATTAGCATTTTATTTTCCTCACGTACCATTTTCATTGCTATTCCAAAATCATTTAGACTGTTCATTAAAATATACCAAGGCCTTTGACCTTAAAATCAACCATCAAAAGAAACTGGCAAATTTATACCACTTTGCAAATGTTCTAGCCTGTTTAGCTCATATTATCATGTCAAGAAACCTATAGCATATTCATACCTTTCCCCAAGGGGTTAAAGTCAGTAACTACTTACAGAAACTGTAATATCTTTAAACAGTTAAGAGGAAAGAGCTCCCATAACTCAGTTTAGAATATAGAGTTTACAAATATTAGTCTCCCTTTCTATCCTACTTGTCACAGACAGCTTTCACTAAACTCACAAATATAAAAATATGTTTTCAGGTCTGCAAATACTCACACTCACTCCCCTTCTGATGCTATGACATTTGTTATGGTCCAGCATTTTAGAAAATGTATACATATTAGCTCTTATAATTATGAAGCACACATGTATGCTGACCCTGTTGACTCAGATGATACAGTTAACATTTCCTCTCCATCTCTCAGCTCTTTCATTTTACGTATGTTGACCTCATTCTCTTGCAGATGGGCTTTCTCCATTTGGCGGTAGTAAGTTAGTAGGAGAGGGTCAGGAAATGTGAGATGTGGAGGTGTGGCTACAAAGAGCTTCAAAGTTAAACTGGTCCCATCTAGTAACTGGTCTCATATAGTAACTCCAAAATAGAGTCTCATTCTGCATCTATACAGAAAACACCAAGAAAAGACTCCTATTGGCCCAGTTTAGGTTAAATATGCCCAACCTTGAGTCAGTTGCTGTGTCCAGGACAATGAAATACCAGGATGGGCCAAGTCTAAAGAATATTTTCATCCCTGGCCAGGGAAACAGAATACTGAATTGGCCCCCTTGCCTAAGCCAGTGGGGGAGAGAAAGAAATCATGTGTATTACCAAAAAAGAATGAGGAGAGTCTAGTCCAATAAAAACTAATATTCACCATAGGTGCCCTCACCATCTATTGGCAGTGGTGAAAACCAGCTAATCCATTTAACTATCATGGCATAGGTTTTAAATTGCTTGGTTAGATACAATCACAACCTTTTATAAAATTAAAAGCTCAGTCCCATGGCATTCCTGTCCGTCTGTTTATTTGCACAGTGCCTAACAAAGAGACAACTAATTTGATGGTTGACTGGATTCCAAGAGACAAAGAGACCTGTGTCTTTGAAGATTCAACTATAAAGTGTCTAAGACATTTATCAACCAAGCCAAGAACACCCACCTTCTTCCACTTCACTTCTTGTATTCTTTAATAATTTCTCTATGACAAAAAGAAGCCTTATTAATAAGCAGGTCTCTGTTAGTTGCAGAAAGTCAACTCAAAGCAACCTAAGTAAAAAAGAAATATCTTTTTCATATTATTAAAAATTCAAGGAATACATCCCGGCACTGAAATGTTGGAACTTCTTGTTCTCTCTTAATGTTTTGGCCACTGCCGTGGCTTACGTTCAGGCCAGCTCTCTTCTATGGTGGACAAAATAAGATGCTCCAGGTCCATGTAGCCTTAGTCCTTGCTATCCCTAAGGAAAATAGCTTATTTCTCAAGAGCAGGAAAGTCCTGGTGAGACTTCTGACTTTTCCAGCTTGCGTCACATATCCTAGCCCAGACCAATCATATAGGCCATGCACAAGTTTAGATATTTTCAACTGGGCTCACTTGATTCCACATGGAAGGGTTCCTCACAGTAAAAAGGAGTTCTGTTCCTAGAAAGAATGTAATAGGCTGCCACAATCTAGGACAGAGGCAGGGCAGGTTGCCCTGTGTTTATAAGCCCACAACCGTAGGAACGCTATCTACATGGTTCCAAAGAACTATATTTTCTCAAGACCAATTTAAAGTAGATATTTTGATACAATTATTCTAATATATAGCTTCTATTTTGGAAGGAGTGAACCTCAGAATAAAGGAGGTATTCTGTTTTCTGCATAATTTGTTAATAATATAAAAACTGAAATTGTAATATTTTAGGCCATGTTTAGATGTTTGTTACATAAATGGATAGATCAGAGAAGCTACATGCAAACATAATATAAAGCTTACATATGAAAACGGAGACATACCCTTATGGGAACTTGCTCCAGGGTTATTATACTTTCTAGCACCCATCCAAATAGCAAGGGCCAGAAGAGAAATCGAGTCTTTGATAAACAGGTACAACTTAATGTCTATTAAGCAAATTAAATATGTTTATTACGGCACTATATCCAAGTGCTATTGATGAGAGTATAGACTAAGTGCTTCTCCCAGCACATAGCATCTTAGAATGTATCATTAGACACAAAGCAATATTTTAAATATCTCAAGATCTCTGGCTTATGTTGGAGCATAACATTTTTACTCCTCTGCCTATAATACATGATGGAGTACAATACAATATTTTATAAAGATATTTTATAGATATTTAGTGATATAAATACATCTCTGAAAACATGTTCATAATATGAGTACTTATTTTAGTACTGGTAACAAATACCTGGAAAATTAGTTGCTTAAACACAAAAGAAGTTTAGTTTTGTGTCTAGTAAAAATCCTGTAGGTAAACAGAAGAGGACGTGTGTGGCGGTGACATGATGACATGGATCTAGGCTCAGATTTAATTGCTCTACTGCACATAGTTTCATTCTCAAGTTCAAGTTATTCTCAAGCTAGAGCTGTAACCACCCCATTCATGTTCACCAGGTGGATGGTGAAAAAGACTCAAGAAGGTAGTCTCCTGCCTTTTAAACGAATTTCTTCAAACACACGCACATTTCTACTTAACACTATCTTATACACCAACTCTAAGCCCCATGGCTACACCTAGTTACAAGGGAGACTGGCTAACATTACCTTTTATGTGGGTGGCAAAGTGACCAGTCAAAACTGAGCTTTTTAGTAAGGAAGAATGAATATTGAAAAGCAGCTACAACCTCTGCCACAACCTACTAACCATTAATTCCAGGGAGATAGGAATCAAGCATTAAGCACATTTCTAAATATGTGTGCTACAATTATGAAAATGAGAGCCAATAAAAGAAGAAATTATTGAATATTTTTTCTCTAATTGAAATCTGTTAATTCACATTTTTTCCATTACATTCTAAATACAGGCATTGGAGTCGACTAACTCATTAGAAATTATTAAACAACAAAATATCCTATGAATAAATTAAGGTACTTTTTCAATTAAGGTACTTTTTCAAGGACAATTTGCCCTTTGTTTTGATGAACGGTAAGCTAGTAATCTGTATTTTATAACTTTACCATATAGTTGTGAAACATTTGAGAGTACTACAATAAAAAGGCACAAACTTCTTCAAATCCATAAGAACAAAAATCATTTAACTATTTGAAATAACTGTAAGGTTTGTTCATTTGTGTGACCTTTCCAAATGTAAATTTCCTTGCTAGCAATCTTGTTAGCTGTAGGCATCCAAAAACCACAGAAATTGTACCAGCATATTTTCTTCCCCAAAGACTTAACTAGTTTCGAAGCCAATGAAGAACAGCATCATTACAGCTATTATAGAGCTGACCCTTCATCAGCAGGGTGCACAGATTTGCACTTTCTTCAACAACCTCTCATCCAAATAACCAATAATCTACATTTTTAGTACTGCTAACTTGAGTTGTGGTCAGGGGCTTAAATAGAGTTTCATATTTTTACAATTTTCTTCATTAAAACTATGCTATAGCAACAAACATTTTCCAGCTGGTGGGTTAGGGAAAAAAACTTTTAGGGGTAATGAAATGATCAAAGACAATGTTTTATCCACATTAATAATCTTGATCTCATTATTTGAAATATGGCAAAAATGGCAAAATAAACGATTTAAATGGCAATGATAGAGAATCCCTAAGGTAACAATAGCGATATTGTTGGGATGTAATACAACCACAAAAAGTCATGTTTTCAATTACTTGAATGACATAAGGAAACACTTACTACATATATTATAATTATTATAAATTAAATTTGGAACATTTAGAAAATACAAAAAAAAAAGACAGGAAAAATGAATATCATCTGCAATTCCAACCATCAGGAATTGGCATGACAGAGAGAATGATGAATAACCAGTTTGAACTTTCTCTCTCTGTCACATGCTGTTTCTGAGGGTATGTAGAGCAGGTTTTATATAATAGTCACATTCTTTCAGTAAACTACACTTTTGTTATGTTGCTCCACACTGTATGCAACTTTCATTCTGAAAGCCAGACAAGATTATGCATAAACATATATACACACAAAGATCATATTGTACATATGTTTATTAATGTTATAACAAATATATTAATAAATTATATTAATATTTATTAATACTAATGTTTCTCAGAATACTATTGTTTGAAAACATTTCAAGGACTTCATTGTAATATCTTAGATGAATAAAACAATTAGCTAATGACTTATTAGTGTTATTTGTTTTGTTTTTCATGTATTTGTTTTAATGTAATGCTATTATAAACTCCTCAAATATAAAACGTTATATTATTTTAAAGGAATAATTTCCTCTAAATGAGTAAACAAATATGAATATATTGTGGCAGTTGACAAAATTGCTTCCCAAGGAAAGCACACAATTTATATTTCTAACAGAAATGAGTTGTTAATTGACATAACATTAAAACTACAAAACTGTATACATAGAATTTAACAAATGTTAACAGCAGTTATCTCTAAATAGTGGGAGTACAGGTAAAAAATTTTATTTATGTATTTTTGTACTTTTTTAAAATTTCCAAATTTATTACACTTTTGTAATAAGAAAAATGTTAATCTAAAAATCCACTGCAATTTAACATTTGATATATTTCATTTTTGATAAATTCTATTTTATTTTGTCAATTTATATTTAGTCAAGAATAATACTGTAATTTATGTAAATCAGTACCGGGAAATCAAGAAAACTTTATAATTCATAATATGTCTACAGTGCTGAGATGGCTAAATCAATATCTTGAAACTGAGTCATTTCATGAGTACATGTTATTAACCCAAGATGTAGTAAATAATAAATCTTTGAAAACTTTTACAAATAAATACTGAAAAATTGTTTTTTCTATGTTCTTTCTAGCTTTTAATGATCCTTTTGTAAGTATTATTACTATTGCAGTATGAGGTTTTGTACATGCACCAGAAATTTTTTAAAAATTAGACAATCCTGTGAATTCAGACTAGAGAAACGCAATTAGAAAGAATTTGGGGAAAAAATGAATATATAAAAAGTGTAATTGCTTTTGCACTTATCACCAGTGACATTGCCATTGTCATCATTAATCTGTCTCTGTATATTACAAGTACTTTATTATAGTTAATGGTCCATTTCTCATTTAACTTCACTCTGCCTCTATATCTTCCTTTATTAAGCGAGTACTAAGTGAAGTCTCTACAAAACTTAATTCTATATAGTAAATATCTTCATTTTCTCTTGTATTTTCTAATCATCTGTACCTATGCTCCTAATTTCTATTTAATATTAGTTTGAAAACATTCATCTATACCTCTCTGATTAAACATGTAATTGTTTCTTATTTTAAGTCATAACTTATAATGTATCTTTCTTTATTCTCTTATTCATGCTTGCTTTTTTTCTTTGTTTGTTAATAGGAAGAAAGATATTTTTTCACTATGGGTGATTATTCCTTTACCATCAATGATGAGTTATATTCAGTCTAATGAATATGAAGAGCTTCAAGTAAATAGCTAGAAAGTTTACTACTTTTACAAAAGTCCTATATTCTACTAAATGATTCTAAGGAATAATTAAGCTATTTAATTGCAAGCTATTTATTCACAGTTCCTGTAAACAATGTCATACAAAATGCACATATTTAAAATGTACTATTTGATAAGCTGTGACATAAAAAATATAGCTATGAAGCTATCACCACAATCAAAATACATATTCAGCACTCCCCAAAGTTTCTCATGGCCCTTCTTACTCACCTCCTTGTCCCCAAGCAGACACTGATCTACCTTCTTCCATTACAGATTAATTTACATTTTCCATAATTTTATATAAATAGAAACATAAGGTAATAACTTTTTAGAGGTCTGGCTTCTTTCACTCAGCATATTTTGAGATTCATACATATTGTAGCATTTATCAATAGTTATTTTGTTTTTATAATTAAGTAGTATTCTATTGTATGGATATACTAAAAATTGTTTATCCATTTACAGGTTGATGAACATATGAATTATGTACAGTTTGAGGTTATCATAAATAAAGTGCTATTAACATTTATTAACATTCATGTATAAGTCCCTCAAAGGACAAACTTTCATTTATTTTGAATAAATACCTAGTATTGAAATGGCTGGATTACATAGTACGTGTACAAGTATCTTAGGTATGACACTAAAATCACAATCTATAAAATAAAAATTAAAAATTCATAAATATAACTTCATCAAAGTCTACTCTTCAAAAGGGAATAAGAAGGGAAACCACAGAATGGAGAAAATATTTTCAAATCCTGTATCTGATAAACAAATGTGTATTGGAACTATGTGGAAAACAAAACTGAATTGTTTAAAACCTCTTTTATTTTTATTTATTCATTTTTAAGGCAAGGTCTTACTCTGTCATCCAGGCTGGAGTATACTAGTGTGATTTCAACTTACTGCAGGCTTGAGCTCCTCAGCTCAAGTGTTCCTCCCACCTCAGCCTCCTGAGTAGCTGGGACTGCATGTGCACACCATATGCCTGGCTAAGTTTTGTATTTTTTTTTTTAATAGGGAAATGCTTTTGCCATATTGCACAGGCTGGTGTCAAACTCCTGAGCTCTAGCAATCTGCCCATTCCACGTTCCAAAGTACTGGAATTACAGATATGCACCACCATGCCTAGCCAACCTCCAATTCTTTAAAAAATGCACAAGAGTTGTGAGCAGACAACTCACCAAAGAAAGATACAGTTGGAAAATAAGTACATGAAAAGATACTCAACATTATTCGTCATTAGAGAAATGCAAATTAAAACACCAAGGAGAGATACCACTAGGCTCTATTAGGATGACTAACATTAAAAAAAAAAAACCTGACAATATCAAATGTTGGCAAGAATGTGGAGTGACTAGAACTCACACACTGCTGGTAGGAATATAAACTCGCCAATCAGTCATTTTGGAAAACAGTAGTTTCTTGAAATTATTTTCTAACATATATTTAGCTCTAAATATTTTTAAATTTAAAATACATTTGAACTAGTCAGGTATTAAATATTTTCTTGAAGAGGATAACTACATTTCTATGAACCAAAATCTTAAACAAAATCTTATTTTGAGTTAAGACAATCCTAAAGATCTGATCTTGACTGTTAAGCTTTGAGTTAGACAAGGCATATTTTTAAAATTTAATTTTTATTTATGTCTGGTTCTGTGCTTTAGCTCACATGACTACTTCACTGTCTCTACTCATAAAATCTACTAACACTTGACATTTATAGTAAAGAAGTTAAAACCTACATAAGCATAGCAAAAGTTTACAATAAACTTGGTCAAGAAAGAACTACCATTTTGTATCTATTTCTAAGAATTTAGATATCTATTTCTAATTAAAACTATTCTCCTATTCCTAAATCTGACACAGTATTTTGAATAAGCCACAAAATTACAGTTCTGGTTCTAATATCATATGAGGCCAAATCATTTTAAATTTTGTTTTTTTGTTTTTTATCACACATAACCACCTAAGGGACAGATCCTATACTAATGTCTTGATACAAAGAAGAATAAGATTGTGCTTCTGTCTTTGAGCTACTCAAAATCAGCAGGTTTATGGTGTTGTTTTGATTTGCAATGATTTACCTAAGGAGATCCTTTTGTTAAGAAGTCTTAGATCTCTTAAAGCTTGATTGTGGCAACTAAGCTGTTAAGTGCCCGCTGCCAATTATCTATTACCTATTACTAGAGAGTTTTGATGCGTATACAAGAATTCTTTCTCTCAGACATCACACAGCTCCACAAACCAACTTTTAGCCTCTCCTGGTCATAGTCCTTTCATGTGATTTCTCTGAAACAAAAATTCCCTGAAAACTCAACTTGAATTTTCCAAGTTTTTCTTTCACTATTTCCACCAATACAAGATGAGTCTAGTCTTCCTGTGCTCACCAGTAACCTTCTGACAAGTCAATCAGTCTTTGTACTTTTTGAGGTCTCTGAGGCATTTCCCAGCCTGACCATTCCTTCCTTCTTTCCTTCTTAAAACTTTGCAGGATGTGGTCCCATTCTTTTCCTCCTTCTAACTCTCTGGCCATCATTTTCTAGTCTTTGTTATCAGATCCTAACTTCCTGTCCTCTCTAGCATGCCAGATTTTCCCAGATTTACATCCTTGTCTTTTTCTTTTTCACATACACTCTTCCTGAACAATTTCATCCATATTCATATTTGTAACTACAGCCTTTAAGTGAATGATTTCAGAATCTAAATTCTATAGCTACTATTTATAGAATGCCTACTATGTGCCCATAATGCTAGGGACTTTGCATAAATTATCTCATTTAATTCTCAACACCCCAGCTTATTTTACAATCCATATGTCCAGGAAATAAGTTCATGCCAAACCATTTTACTACCCAGCAAAACCTTTTTCACTTAAAGTAAGATTTTAAGAAAATCTTAAACTTCACACTTCAAGAGCCATTTTGACAATTTTTTTTTTTAAAAAAAGAATTCAGGCAAACTGAAATCACAAAGGGGACTCGTTATTTATCTGTAACATAAATGTATGTAAACTCCTTTTCCTTAAAGAAAATCTAAATAGCCAAATCCCTCTTTAATTATACTTTTACTTGGTAGAAGGGATATAAAACTACAACAGAAAGAGCTAATGGACCCAAAGGAACACTATAATCTCCAAAAGAGATACAAAGTATCCAACATTTTCAAATTTATTTTCTCTAGAAAATTATATTTTTATGGAACATTCTGTGAGACCACTGTTGCTTGGACTAGATTCTGTGAGACAGTAATATCAATAGTTTGAAAACTTGTCAGCTTACTTTTGTTTCATAGCACCCTGCCATTTCTCCTGAAATCATTTGACCACATACATCTAACGTTATTTTTCTTTCCATTCCCATTACCATGATAAGAGTTCAGTTTCTTATCATCTCTCACCTAGCAATTGCTATGATCCCTCTTAACTGCTTTTAGTACCACCCTGCTGCAATCTTTTCTCCATGTTTTGCAAGTGAGATCTTTCTAGAATGCACATTTGACAACTTGGAACCAAATTTGCTTAGCACCTCATGCCAAATTCCTCTGCCACTGGTCATTCTTTGGATCAATAGCATTTTTCTCTTTAATAGATATTTTTTAAATGTGTATCAAATGGTGTCTGGAACCTTAATTTTATAATATTTTTTCATTGTATTTATCTGTGCATTTTTAAAAACTACTAGTAAGAAAGATATAAAAAACTAAATGTGAACACATCTGCATATTGATGATTCATCAACTAGAGTTGATCACCAATGGGGAATATCAGGAGCATCACATTCCAGCCTTGGATCTCCAAAACTCGGTATGTTTGCTATTTAAAAGATCTCTCATGAATAAATTCATAATCAGCTCATAAAGACAAAAACAGAAACTTATATGCTTATTTCTCAAACTATAAGAAGTTGAATTATCAAGATTCCCAGAAACATTACTGGTTAAGTCACTTTATCTTTGTAATATGTAAAAAATAAAATAAAAATTTTATTCAGAAAATTACTTGCTAAGGACATTGAAAGGAAATTCACCATAAAAAGATGCACATTTCAATAATCATTTTCAACATTATTCACAAAAATGAACACATATTTTGACAATTCCTAAGTCACTAAATAAGCCCATAAGAACTCTAATACCAATCCCTGAAAGGGATATTTTAACAAAAGACTGTTCTTAATAGAATGTTATCAAAATAAATCAATATACAGAAAGGATAATACATCATGGTCATGTGGGATTTATCGCAAATTTAACTTTGCTAATATTTGAAAATTAGATAGTTCAACATAATAACAGCAGGAAAAAAATTATATAATTATTTCAATACATGCAGAAAAAGTATTTAACAAAATTTAATATCTTTCCTTTTATAATTAAAAAAACTTAGGCAAATTGTGGATTAAATATATTTGCCTCAAACTTATAAAGAGCAACCACAAAATATCGTATTGCCGACATTATACTTAAGATGATATATTGAGCTGAAGCACTTTCCCCTAAAACAAAAATAAAGCAAAGATGTTTGCTATTACTACTTCTATTCAAGATTTTAACAGAGGTCATAGCCAGTGCACCAAGACAAGAAAAATAAATAGTATGTATACAGGTGACATGGTTTGGCTGTGTCCCCACCCAAATTTCAACTTGAATTATATCTCCCAGAATTCCCCCATGTTGGGGAGGTAATTGAATCATGGGGCTGGTCTTTCCCATGCTGTTTTCAGCATAGTGAATAAATCTCATGGGATCTAATGAGTTTATCAGGGGTTTCCACTTTTGCTTCTTTCTCATTTTCTCTTGCCACCATGTAAAAAGTGCCTTTCCCCTCCCACTATGATTCAGAGGCCTCTCCAGCCATGTGGAACTGTGAGACCAATTAAACCTCTTTTCTTTTCAGTCTTGGATATGTCTTTATCAGCAGTGTGAAAATGGACTAACACAAAAGGTTTGAAAGTAATAAAAATATCTTTGTTTGCAGACATTATGATTGTGTTTATGCAAAGTTCTAATTAATCTACAAAAAGGCTACTAAATCTAGTAAGTAACTATACCAAGAACTAAGACTATTTTACCGATACAAAAATAATCAACCATATAAACAATATATAAACAATAAATAATTGAAAAATAAATTTCTAAGAAATTGATATAGTTTCAGTAGCATAAAATAACAATAAACTTAACAAAGCCCATAAAATATCAAACTATACAATACAAACTATAAAACATTGCTGAGAAGAACTAAACCAGACCCAAAAGATGGATTTATCATGCCAATGATAGGAATGCACAATACAGTAAATAAATTAATTCTTCCAATTTTACCTACAGATTCAATGTTATGTGTATTTAAAACCCCAGAAACTTTTCTGGTAGAAACTGAAAATTAATGCCAAAATGTATTTCAAATATGTAAAAGAACAAAAATAGCCAAAATAAACTCATGAAAGCAAAAGGAATAAAAATAGATGACTTATACTACCTGATTGTAAGACTAATTACAAAACCACAGTAATGAAGACAGGGTGCTATTAGAATAAAGGCAGACAAGTTAATCAGCTGAACAGAGTAATCTAGTAGTAAACTCGCATGATTTTCCACAAATTGGCAGTGAAATCCAATGGATATTGGATAATAGTTTCATCAAATGATTCCTTACTGAGTACACATGAGGGGGAAAAATGCTTGACCAATACCTCAAGTCATATACAAAAATTAAGTCAAGAGGATCTCCAATAAACATAAAAGTTTTAATTATAAAAATCCTAAAAGAAAACAAAGAACATAGAAAACTAATAGCAATTTAGAGTTAGGCAAAGTTTTTTGTTGTTGTTGTTTTGTTTTTGTTTTTTTTGAGACAGAGTTTTACTCTTGTCGCCAAGGCTGGAGTGCAATTGTGTGATCTTGGCTCACTGCAATCTCCACCTCCCAATTTCAAGCAATTCTCCTGCCTCAGCCTCCCAAGTAGCTGAGATCACAAGCCATGCGCCACCATATCAGGCAAATTTTGTATTTTTAGTAGAGACGGGGTTTCATCCTGGTGGTCAGGTAAAGTTTTTTAGAAGGCAAAAATCATTAAACATGTTTTCATCAAAGACAAAAACTAACTTGTCAAGGTCAAAACAAACTACTGATAAAATGTGTGTGACAAAGAATTGATATTTGCAATACAAAAGGACATCCACAAGCAACATTTTTCTCCAAGATATTTAGATCAACACTTTACAAAAAATGATATATAAATAGCTAAAGATTCTTAAAAATTTATTAACAGAGAAAGACAAACTCGAGTCACTGTAAAATGTCAATATATACCCACTAGAATGGCTGCAATTAAAAATATTAAAACCAGATATTAAAGAGGATGTGGATCAGCCTGACCTCTCTTCTACTGTTGTTAGAAATGCCAATTGATACAAGTACTTTGAAAAATTGTTTGATAATCTCTTGTGAATTTAAACAATTATATACCTTATCTATCAACTCCAGTCCTGGGTATCTACCCAAAAGAAATATACCTCCAAGAAGACTTGGACCAGTATGTTAATGGCTGCTTTCTTAATAAGAGCAAAACTTTGTAGACAACCCAAATTCTTATTAACGAGATAATAAATAACAGTGATATATTTACACAGGGGAGGATTACTTAGCAACAACAACAAAAAAAAAAAACCTGACACACGAACATGCAAAAACACGGAAAAATCTAAAAAATACGGTTCTTATCAAAAGAAGACATAAAAGACTATATATATTATGATTCCATTTATACGAAGGTTATGAACTTGCAAAATTAAAATATGGTGATAGAAATCAGAATATTGGTTGTCTCCAGGGAGCAGGACATTGACTGGGAAAGAGCACAAGAGAAACTTTGGAGAGTGAGGCCAACATTCTATACATTGATAGTAATATGGGTTGCATACAGGCAGACATTTGCCAAAACTCCTTGAAGAAGGTACTGAAAATATATACCATTTACTGAAGAAAAGTATACCTCAAATTATTAAGACTACATGGAAATACAGTTTTTTATCTGTATTTTCATAGAGTTTTTCATCAGTTTTACAAAAATTCACATTTGACAACACATTCTGTTGATATCGCTGCAGAAAAACAGGAACATTCACATTTTAGTGAGAAGGTAAAATCATACAATTCCTGAGATACGGCAAATTTGGAACTATCTAGAAAAATTACAATGTATTTGCTCTTTGACCAAACAATTTCTCTTTTGGAACTTTATACCAAAGATATACAGGAAAGATATGAAAATATTTATATGCAACAATACTTATTGCAACATATTTGTAATAGCAAAAGAATAAAAATACAAAAATATCTATTAAGAAGGGACTTGTTGAATAGATCAAGGTACACTTAAGCAACGGAGCTCTCTGAAGTTATAAAAAGCAAAAGACAGATAACAGTATACACTTTTATGGGAATGTATTAGTCCATTCTCATACTGCCAGAAGGACACCCCTGAGACTGGGTAGTTTATAAAGGAAAGACGTTTAACTGACTCACACTTCCTCATGGCTGGGGAGGCCTCCGGAATCTTATAATCACAGTACAAGAGGCAAACATATCTTCTTCCCATGGTGGCAGGAGAGAGAACTGCAGAGCAAAGTAGGAAAAAGCCCCTTATAAAACCATCAGATCTCATGAGAACTCACTCACTATCACAAAAACAGCACAGGGGAGCCACCCTCATGATCTAATCACCTCCAATGAAGTCCTTCCCCCAACATTTGAGGATTACAATTTGGGTTGCAATTCAAGATGAGACAGAGCCAGACCATATCAGGGGATATATTATTGAGTGCAAAAATGTGAGTTAGAAAAAAGCGCATTTAGGGTGTTACCAGTTATCTAAGAAGATGAAATGATGGATGGATGGATGTAAGAAGAGGAAATGCATAGATGGGTAGAGAGGTAGATGATAGGTAAATATAAATAGATAGAATAGAAAATTTATGTAAAACAGCAATAGAAAGATAGGGCAATTTTTTTTAGTGATTACTTTTAGAGGAAGAGAGAGAACAGAGTAGAAGAGATGGGCATAGAGTACTATTTCTCTGACTTTATCTTGCTCTGTGGAATTGTATTTTGGAACACTATAAAGAATCCATGTGATCATAAAAGAAAATTAAACAAAATTTACTTTTTAAAATAATTCTTAAAAAGCAGTAGTAAAATAAAACAAATGAGTCTAACTATAAGCAGTTGGTTGTGTAATCACACTGAGATAATATTAAGTGATGTTAAATGCAGTAATTTGACTAAACACCCTTAGTGGGATATAACCTTAGAAAAAAATAACAGCAAACATATATAAATAGCATCTAATAAATCATATCATTGGTAGTATTAGTACTGTTATTTTGAAACTGTTATTTAATATATTGAAGAATAAATTAAATGAGTAATTATATTGATATTATTGAGAACTGGCATTTTTTAGCATGGAAAAAATGAAATATGGATGATAAAATGATAATTTTAAGTTAAAAGGCTGTAATACTGCATCTGAATCAAAAGTATCAGTAAAAACTTAGAAGATACCTCTTATAAAAATAATACTGACATTTCCTAATTTTGTCTACTGAAAAGATCTAGAAACAGTGACTGACCCAGTAACAGTGAGTACCCCCAGCCATTGTATTGCAGTTTTGTGTCCCATAAAAGAGCCATAACTCCTTGGGGGAAAAAAAATGGCTGATTTCAGATCTAGGAAAGGAAATGCACAAGATGATCCTGGAATACCTTGTTATAACAAAACATAAGAAAGCTATCTTGAGTCTCATAAAAAGGACTCAACCAACTTGAAGAAATTACTACTGCCAAGAAGGGACAAGTATATGTTGTTATCCATGGATTTATAATAACAACAAATACTCCTTGGTAAATATTGCTGAATGCTACTGAACTTAAAAAATTACTTGGCAAATAATGCTAGTAAAGCATTTTTTAAAGAAATGATCAATGTTTGAGATGATGGATACGCTGACTATACTGATCTGATCCCTATAAATTATATGTATCAAAACATCACTATGTACCTCATAAATATGTACAATTATATGTCAATTTAATAAAAATTAAAAATGAAATATAAAGGAATAGAATTACAAATTTGCTCTGCTTTTTCTGTACCAACTAATCCTAAAATTCATCAACTAGTTGATGAAGAAAAATTCCTCCTCATAGAAATATTCTAGCTAAAATGAAAAATGAATAATAAAAAGTCATAATTTTGTAACCCCTAAGTAACAAATAGATGAGGGTGAAGATTAGTAGTAGCTGTTAACATCACTACAAATAAGAGTAAAATTAAATTAAGAGATTGCCAGATATTTTATGCCTCCTAATGGAAGGATACCACATCACTAGATAAGTATTCTTAAGAAAAATAGAATTTGAATACCTCTAGAATTAACATAATAGGCAAAAGTGGGGACAGATGAACATACTGAACACAATAGGGTTGTAAAAAATAAAATACTAACTATGGGAGCTCTATAAGTCAAATCGTTCCATTTCTAACAGAAATAAACTGCATTATCAAAAAAGAGATATAAGGATAATCCATGAGACTAAAAACCAAATCAACCAAATTGCAATATGTTAACTTACTTGAATTCCAGTTTAAAAATAATTTTAAAAAATTATACATACTTGATCATTTATATTTAATGATATGAAAATTATGTTTGGTATTTTCTTCAAAATTATGTGAGCAGGATGTTGTGAATAGAGATAGAAAACAAGATGGAACATGAGCTATGGGATAATGGGTACATAGGGACTCATTTTTCATTCTCTCCCTTTGAAAAAAAATAAATAGACTTCAAGACGAACTTCTAATTTTTACTCATTTAATCAAAGTGTCTTTTCTTTGAAAAACCAAACTAAAAGTACAAAAATTTGCAAGAAAGACGTAGGCATCCCCAAAATTGGGAACAACATGTACAAAAGGCTATGATCTGAAACAGCTTGACTCGGAGGGAGACTGGAGGAGCATACATCGGCCATGGCTGGGTGGCAGAAATATGAGAGGGAGGAACAGAAGATGCATTTGGGAAGGCAACAACCTAGATTTT
Source organism: Cacajao melanocephalus (assembly GCA_963573385.1). NCBI lineage: Eukaryota > Metazoa > Chordata > Mammalia > Primates > Pitheciidae > Cacajao > Cacajao melanocephalus. The sequence continues at coordinate 115,664 of CAUYLG010044651.1, forward strand.
GATGAGTCATTATGCTAAAGAGTTAGGATTTTAATCTGATGAGCACTATTTAGCAGAAATAAAATACAAGCTATGTGTATACTTTGAAATTTCCTCCATAGCCATAATAAACAATGAAATTAATATGCTTCATTTAATCTAATAAATCCAAATATTATCAATAACTAATATAAAAATTAATTCGATATTGTGCTATTTCCAGTACTAATTTTCTTAGTTCAATGTATATTGCATACACACAGAACAGCTTAATTCATACTGTTTCAAATGCTCAATAACCACATGGGGGCCATGAATACCATATCAAACCACATACATGTAGACCCTAATGATTTGAAATTTTCAGAATATATCTGCTTCTCATTCCCTCAGTCACCAAATCTACTCCCCATGACTTCAGTTATCATGATTCTCCAATCCAGATATTGCCTAAACTCCAAGACCAAATGTCCAACTGTCTAGGGTACCTTAATATCTAATATTTACCTCAAATTAAGTGTCCTGTATTAATCTGTTCTCATGCTGCTAATAAAGACATACTGAGACTGGGTAATCTATAAATGAAAGAGGTTTAATTGATTCACAGTTGCACATGGCTAGGAGGCCTCACAATCATGATGCAAAGCAAATGAAGAGCAAAATCATGTTTCGCATGGCAGCAGGCAGGAGGACTTGTGCAGGGGAGCTCCCGTTTATAAAACCATCAGATCTCATGAGATTTATTCACCACCACAAAAACAGTATAGAGGAAACTGCCCCCCAACCCCTTGATGATTCAATTATCTCAACCTGGCCCTGCCCTTGACACATGGGGATTATTCAATTCCAGGTGAGATTTTGGTGGTGACACAACCAAACCATATCATGTCCCAAACTGAGTTTATGATCTGCCTCCTTCATTTATGCATCTCACTAGAATTACTGTTATCATGTTTTCTTTCCCTCTATTCAGTCCCTTTTCCTCATTTAATCAGCTACACAATTCTAATAATTCCACTTCAAAATCTCAAATGTTCTACAAGTCTGTCCAAATGTATAATACCTCAAAACCAGTGCAGTGCCACACATATGCAGTCCCAGCGACTCAGAAGTCTCAAGCAAGAGGATCACTTGAGCCCAGGAGTTTCAGTTCAGCCTAGGCAATACAGCAAGATCCTGTCTCTAAAAAATTAAATAAAATTTTAAAACAAATATACCTCCAATCACGATTAACATTACTACAAGCGATTCTTTATTTTTTCTCCCAGCCACCATTTGGTCCCCATTTCAATAGCTCCCCCATTATCTTATGTCTCTATGAATTTAAAAATCTAGTAATAATATATAATGAAAACTAAACTTTTCTCCTTAAATATCTCCCTGTGGCAAAATTAACAGACAAATATTGTCCCCTGAAGAAGTTCTCAATGCTCTTAAGGGACATAATTAATCATTTAGATTTATCCTATTTGTTTATAAGGAAGGGGAAAAAAAGCAAAGCAAATATTCATTTTACCTAGAACACTAACTGAAGCCTAATTCTACTAGACAAAATAGAGTACAAAGTTAATATCAATATTCTTAACCAAAGCTGTAATGTAAGTTCCTATTTTCCAGCTTCTTGAAATTAAATCATCTATTGCCCTTCTTAAGAAAGGATTTTAAACAAGTCCCTCCAGGCTTCATTATTATTCTCAGAAAATTGGTTGATTAGAATCATATGACTTAGCATAACAGCAAATAAAAAAGATACAAGAGACACAGAGATTGGAGTGGCTCCTGAGAGTGAATGAAATCGCTTGGTAAACAGACTTGAATGGGCAGCTCTGGGTGAACTACAGGCGCAAGGTATAGGAAGGGCCTCAATTTATACCTAGCATGCACAGCTGGAAGTCAGTAGCAAGAAGAACTCTAATATGTAACATAAAACCGACTGCCTTATTCTGTTTCATTGAGACTGCCAACTGAGATACATTATTTGACACTGCTACACAGAGCCAAATCATTCATCAAGCTGTTTAAAGCTCAGCACACCACCTGTCTATGGACCAGATTAATATTAAAAAAAAAAAATGAAAGTTTCCTCAGCCCCGTGACAAAATGAGGGTACTTTCTTTAGAGAGAACAAAAGTTATGACATCCTTTGCAAGTAAAGTATGCCATAATACCTGAAAGAATAGACAAAAAAGGAGCAAAGGAAATAAAGCAAGTAATTCAGCTTGTCTGAATGGTGGTAAAAAAACACAACTACAAAGGGGTCACCTAATGTATCACTTCATGAGAAATGAAGTGTTTTTCTCCCAGCAGCTTCCAATTTTAAAATACATTTTAATACCTATGACTGGAGTATAACATTTTATGCCTTCATTAGTAATCTCAAGATTCTTGTTTTAAATGGATATAAAACACAACAGAAGAAGGCCGAAGTCGAAGTGACTCATCCTCAAAATATTTTACATCTATTTAAAACCTTTTTACTGCAGCAGCAACAGTATCTTTAAATTTTAATTCTTTTGAACTTCCTTAACCATTATGAAAGTCTGGGGACAGGGTTATTTTTAAATCTAGTGACAGACTCCTCTTTCCAGCTGAACTCGGGGAAAAAAGGAAACAGTTTTGTGAAAGTGTCAAACAAGATTTGAAAAAAGAAAATTGGGGCTAATTTGGTTCACTCAAGCATCACTTTTTCTTTCCTTGGAGTACATCAACAAATATCTTTGTACAGAAGTCACCAAAAGCCCATGAGTTCTGACAACAGATGACAACTGGTTGGGTGAGAGCATTGTTGAAACCCTCAAATGAACTTTGGGAGAGGACTGTACCACGTGCAGTCACTGAGGAAGATGAGTCAGATTTTAATAGGAAAGTCAAGAGAATTAAAGACATTTTAATTAGTTATCTAAAAGTTGCATACTGTTTACTATGGCATACAATTTAAAATAATTATATCTAAATGTATCAACCTAGATAAACAACCAAAGCTGAACAGTGAATGAAAAAAATCAAGGAATACACAGATATGTTAAAGTCTAGTTACATTTATATAAATTAAAGACATAAAGAGAAATACAACTCATTATTTTTGTGGATTCTTTATGTATAGCAAATACTCAGCTGAAGCTGAGAATGACCCAAAACTTCCAGAGGAGAGTATCATTTTGTGGGGCTCAGAAAGGCAAAATATTAATTAAAATTTCCAAGTTGCTAAGAAGGGAGGAGAAGAAAGGGAGAGAACAAGAGAAATTTAGGGAGAGTAGGTCCTGAGGCCCAGAATAGGGACTGATAGAATGCACTACGGCACAAGCCAGTATAGACAGAACACGGGATCAAGCTTAATAGGTTGGATTAGCCACAACCAAACAGAAGACCATGCCCCCTACTCAAATTCATGAACCCCAGATAGTTTGAAATAAAACCACTGAACTCACAAAGTAGTAATGAATATTGCCCCATACTTCTTATACATATTTAACTAATAAAAATTAAGCTACTTTTTTTGGTAAACTATATTACTCTTATTATTCATGTTGAGGTACATAGAGTTATGAGTACTTATATCTCTTAAATTCTGTAATAGTTACATCTGCTTATCATTCCTTTCAAGGAAATACATGGATACACTGCAGATATTGTTTGTATTTGACCCCAGATAAAGAGATACTCTACCAGAAGGGTGATGGCTAGGCAAAGTGACTGACACAGCATTTGTCCCTGTCTTTGACAGTGGGGATCTGCGACAATGGTAACTCAAATATTATTAAATATCAATGGTATATGGTAGCTGTCATAGGCCCACAATGACAAATATGTTTTAAGTTTCTTCTGATAAATAATTTTACAAAACATCAACATCTGATAGGATTCTCCATGCCCATGATGGAACAAGACAAAAACAAGAACACTTCCACATTATGCCCAAAGAAATAAAAACAGGCACTGCGCAAAGTAAACACCAAGCTTGTTGCTCACCTTGGCTAAAGACTGACTGTAGTCTCTCAGTGTCTGTGGGGAATTGGTTGTAGGATTTCCACATATACAAACATTTACAGATGCTCAAGTCCCTTTATAAAATGGTATAGTATTTGCTTATAACCTCTGCACATCCTCCCATATACTTTAAATCATCACTAGATTACTTATAGTACCTAATGCAATGTAAACACTATGTTTAAAAATAGCCTGTATTTTAAAATTTGTATTTTTTTTTATCATTGTACCGTTAATTTTTGTTTTTCAGTATTTTTGATCTGTGACTGGTTGAATCTGGATGCAGAACCCATGGATATGGAGGGTAGACTGTAGTTTTAGCCAGTGATAATTGCAACCTTGTTTCTTTCCTCTGACATCCTACATTAAAATGTTTTACGTAAAATGTGATTAATATGAAATCAATAAAAGCATAAAAACGTCACTGAATTGCCTCCTCCCTCAATAATCCAAGAGATCTGCAACTTCCGTGAACTCTCCCCCAAAATCACCATCCAATTGTTACCACAGTGTTTCATCTCCCTTACTGCATCAGTAACAAATCTAACTTGTTGGGGAACAAAAAGGGTTTCTTCTTTCCTGGAACAAACAATATAGGAACACATACACATGAAAAAGAGACAAAGGGAGAGAGAGTTGTTGGTGGGTGGTATGGCGGGGAGGGTAGAGGAGTGGGGGATAAAAAGCACTCCAGCCCTGTAAGCAAAAGTAAATGCAAGGTTCCCTTATGCTTAAAGAAACAGATACCATGAAAATTTGCAGACCAAAGTATGCATCACACACCTGTGTGGAGGAAGAGTTAACAGAGCAGACCTGAGGCTCCTGTCTTTAGAAAGACCTGCTTGAAAGAGTTGCCCTTACTGGCATCTGGGAACTTTGCTTTTCTAATATCCCCTTAACAGATGAGATGAGTTTGCTATGCCTGAACTGTTTGCACACACCATGATTGAAGCAAAGCAGCTGCTTTACTTCTGGGATTTTGCATTTTGGGTACATGTTAGGCGTTGACCAGCCCCCAGTAAAACCCTAGGTATTATGCTTCAAGTGGACTTTTTTGGGAAGAAACATTGAACACACATAGCTGATATTTATGTTGCTGGATAAAGGGTGCACTCTGTATGACCTCTGATAGGAAGAACAGGCATAGAAAGTTAGCACAGGGACTTCTCAAAATTCTGTATATTTTTTCTTTACTGATAAGGTTGTGTATTGTGTCACTGTGATAGACCTTAGCCAGTAATACTACTATATAAGGAGTCCTGTGACTGCTTCCAGAAAATTGCCAAAGGTAGGGGTGGTCTGAGGGACCCAATAAACAACTTGGATTTAATAATCTTGAGTGAACAGCTGGATTTACAAAAAAACAAATGGTCCACTCTTTTACACAGTAATGCAACTTTAAGTTTACTAATAAGATAGAAAATCACATATTTTAGAATTTTAAGAGAGTTATTAAGTTAAGCCAAAACTTGCCTGTTTCTTCTTGTATCTTTCATGTATTTATCTAAAGACCGTGAATATAAGGACTACTATCCAATTATTTGTGAACATAGTCAAACATGAAAAAGTCAATTCAGTGAATTTGTTCCTGTGAGTATGACAGAACATATTGAATAATCTGTAGCTTTTGTTAATTTTTGGAAGCAAAAGGAAAAAATTTAGATGAGTAAGAAATTGAAATCTGTCATGAGATGTAAAAAACTATATTTCAAGGAATTTACTGACTAAAATAGCCTTTTATTCCCTTCAGGTAGTGTGAGCTTGGAAAAACATTATGTCATTCAACAAAAGTCACAGACAAATGGTTAGGAAGAGAAGACAGTGTATTAAAGAATGAATCATACCACTAAAGAATAGAAGGATGGTTACCAGAACCTGGAAAGGGTAGGAGTGGCAACGGAGAGATGGGAATGGTTAACAGGTACCAAAAAAAAGAATGATTAAGATCTAGTATTTGATAGTATAACAGGGAGACTATAGTCAATAATAACTTAACTGTATAATTTAAAATAACTGAAAGAATATAATTGGATTGTTTGCAAAACAAAGAATAAATGCTTGAGGGGATGGATACCCAATTTTTTGTGATGTGATTAGTACACATTGCAAGCCTGTCCCAAAATATCTACCCCATAAATTTATACACCTACTGTGTACCCACAAAATTGTTTTCATTTTACAAAGAAATGAATCATGCCATTTGAGAGATAATACAAGAAATCAAATAGACTTTGGGTAAAACTAAAAGGTGTCATACATATACCTCCTAAGCCCTGTTCAGTAACCATATGTCCATACTGTAAAAAAGGCTTTCTTAAGTTTGAGATACTGCTATTCAGCTAATCTTCATCTTTAACCAACATCTTCTAAACACTGATAAATGTTTTGCCTTTGTATTTGTTTAAAGGATTTTTTTTTAAAAAAACTTTAATTATAAATTTTGTAAAGCATATTTTGATGATAGCAGTAATTATAAGATAATTAAAGCAATTGACAATGATCTGTTTGGAAACACATTTGAATGTTGTTTTAATAAACTATTTTATGTAATGTAAAATGTATATTAAGCTAGATTTTCACAACATATAAGTCCTATTACAGTCTATCCTAACCAGAGAGAAGGATCTCTGCTGCTCTAAGTTTATTTTCCAGATGTTATAGACTGAATATTTACTCCTCCCAAAATTAGTATGTTAAAACTTAATCCCCAATGTGATGGTATTTGCATTTGGGGCATTTTGGAGGTAATAAAGTCACTAGGGCAGAGTACTTATGAATGAGTTTAGTGCCCTTATAAAAGAAGCCCCAAAGGGCATCTTTGCTCCCTCTGCCAGGTAAGGACACAGTGAAAAGACTGAGCTATTAATGAACCAGGAAACGAGCCCTCACCAGACACCAAGTCTGCCAGCACCTTGATTTTTGACTACTCATCCTTTCAGAAAGGTGAGAAATAAATTTCTGTTGTTTATAAGCCATCTAGTCCACGGTACTTTGTTAAACCAGCCCAAACAGACTAAGATACCACGTATCTTCCACAAAAATGCTAGGTATGCACAAAGACAGCATGTTTTGCAGGTTTCTGATTTCCTCCCTAGGAAGGAAGCATCACACTACAGAATTGATACCGATAAATGAAAGTTTTCATCAAAGTACAACCATACTTTCTACTGTAACAGTAACAAAGGCAGCAGTTTCCACTTCAGTGGACAAAGAGAGAATAGCTTCAAGTCTTTTAAATTTTTTTGAAGTATTAGATCTGCAAGCTGTGTATAAGCCCACTCCAGCATAGTGATACAGTCATCAACACATTAAGTGGTGATTACTTCTCAGACGTGTCTGTGGATTTATACCTGCTTCTTCAGATACTCTTGAACATTTAACACTGAGCAGTGAATATTAGAGCCAACAAGACACAAAAGTTCTTTTCTTCCACCAGAATGACAACTCATTTAAACTTGAGGTGAGAATTATGATTGAATAATATGCCCACGTTTTTCTCAGAACCAGAATGAATTCAGGGAAACAGTTTCAATATTGCAGTTTGGCTTTTCTGTTATCCCTCAGTAACCACAATAGATTTCTAGTTTCTAGTTTCAATCATCATTTTTAAAAGAAACAATTCTTTAAATACCACTCAATGAAATATAAACCCAGACTCCATAAATATGAATTGGAAAAAAAACTCCTGTGTTTGTAGGTGTGATGAGAAGTAGGATAAGCATTTCTTAGCAGACTCTTAAAAGTAGTTTAACTGACTTGTGTTGAAACTTTACTGATTTGTCAAATTCCATAGAATACAATATTATCCTATTTGCATGCCTTTACTGTGACCATAAAATGGTCTAGAAAAATAGACTGAAATGTAAAATTTATACAAATTTAAGGTATACTGCCATATTATTTATTTAGTTGCCAATCTCGTATGTTTGTCTATGCAGTGAACGACAAAGTGGTAAAACAGCAAGTAAATTAAAATAACATGGCTGAAAATGTTATTTTTAAGAAAATCACTGTTCTTACTCTACCCTACTTCAAAGTCTAATAATGCATATGATAGTTTCATGTCAAAGTATTTTAGAAGTCCAGTTCATTTCATTAATAATTTACAGTTGTCAAGTTCTGAGAGATATGCCACAAAATAAATGAGTTAATTAAGATGATGTTTTACCTTAGAAGATTCTGGCTTACTTTAAGAATTTCAACTGAAGTATTAACTTTCACAAGTATGTATTTTTTAAATATTGAAATCACTTTCCTTACGTTGTTAGCATGATCGCATTTTTATTCACCATGACATATGGTCCCTTTTTAGTTGACAGCTGTCAGGCAAAAACACATATCCATCAATGGATATTTATGATATTTCAATAGAAGAATTAGGCATTGGGATAGCACTTTATAGGAATTAACCATTGTTTGGCCACTCCCCAAAAAAACATCTTTCCTTGGTAAAATAGAAAAATCTGCCTACTTCCCCAAATAGCTTTCAACGTATGTACATTAAAAAAATATAGGATTTACTACATCGTCAGTTTATGAGTAAACCCAGACTTCCACATTTTCACAAGCTTATTAATAAACATTATGCTACACATTATAAAACAGATTAAGATAAGGAAAATATTCTAAATGACCTAAAAGAACAATCAACCTGCTACAAGAATAAAAGTGGTTCACCAATAATAGAAAAACATAAGTGGGAATATAGAAAATAAATTTTGGCTTGAGGGGTTTGGAAACTATTAGGAAGAGGTGATAAAACAGAAGCTCAGAATATACCAAAGGGATATTTGGGAAGCAGTATTATCAGACAAACAGAACCATGTGAAAGGAAACAAAGTGGTGAGAAAATACAGATCATCTTTACGGAATACTTAATACCACTGTTGTATTAAGTGCACGGCAAGTGAGGGGGATCACTGTGAGATGAACATGGAAAGATAAATGGTTTGAATATGATATTGCAGGCAATAGAGGTCATTAGGAGTAAAAAAAATTTATGATTTCTGTATTTGGAGATATGCAGAATTTGAGGTGATAGTGTGCTTTCAAGAGGAACATTCCCAGTGGTACAGGAAAAGACAACCTGGAACAATGAATAGACTGCACTGGGGTGGGGGGGTAAAATAAATATTTCAGAATCACCCATACAGATGCTATATGCATTAATATTTTTGAATTATATTTTCAAAGAATTTAATAAATGTATATACCCATTAAATATAAGAATATGAATAAATCAAGAAATTAAAAGACCAAATTGTTTAGAGAAGACATTTATTTAACTAAAAAAGAGAGCAGATTAGAAATTAGTGTTTTCCCAGAGCTACATTTTGGACCATATGCTAACTCTTAAGGCACTTGTCTGCTAGAAAATCTACTCTCCCAAATTAATTTACACAAAAATGCTTTATTGAATTTGGTTTGGAGGTTAAAAGTAGATTTTACTATTTATATAAAACACCTTGCTTAAATTTTTAGAACTCCTATTAACTATAGCACATTTACAGCACTTCACTCCAAAATTAATCAATATTTTATTTCTTTGGAAAGTCACTAAATTTTTCCCACAATAGTTTTTGCTAAATACTATTTATTGTTCAAATACTCTTGACTCCACAGAAAACTCTTCACATACATCTTCTATTTTGTATTAACTCTATGGAGTAAGAATGCTGCTTTTCCCTATTACTATTGCAGTAATGTTGGGAACACTGATATTTTATTGTTGTTCTTTTTACAACATTGGTAAAGTTTTATGTTCATGCCATAGCTGAACTACTGATCAACACTTGCTTTTTGTTGCTGTTAATATTCAAATTTCCTTATCACCTATAGAGAGAGCTTAAGCTTCCTGGAGTATCACTGTTTGGTAGGAAGGTGCTGAAGTAACTCTATATTTTTCAAATAAACATTCTTATTAAAGAATAGCATTCTTCTCAATACAAGCCCGCTATAAAACAGAAACAATATGCTAATCCTGTGTAGCACATACTCAAAGAAACAAAAGTAAGTGAGACAGAGAAGTGAGGTAGGTGAGGAAGAAAGCACAGACAGGTAACACAGTGCCAAGTTGCCAGCTGCTTCTCCAGAAAAGACACAGAGCTGTTTGATTTCCCAGGAAGCTACAGAGAGGCACTGCAGAGTTATTCTGGTGGTCAGGTATTCTACATACTTAGCTGTATCTGACTGTTCTATTCATTACAAGTTAAGGTGCATGGAAATCTTAAATGATAACTGTATATTTATGCATTTCTTTTTAGTTCTGTCAATGTTGCCTTTAACATAGCTAAAGCCATGTTACTAGTTATGTACAAATTTAGAACTGTTAAATATTCCTGAAAAATTAAGTTCTCATTATGAAATGTCCCTGTAACTCTAACCACATTCCTTGCCTGAAAGTATCGACCTCATCTTGCTAGGCTGGTTTTCTCTCTCTCCTGCATGTTAGACTGCAAATCTTTGCTAGTACGGTATATATCTCAATGCCCTCAAGAAATTTTTAATTCAAAACAAAATTTTGTCCAGTTTTTCTACTTGTTCTCAACAGGAGCTTCGGTTTAAAACAACTTAATCTGCTATTTCTAGAAACGGAATATGTCAAATGTACCTACTTCTTACCTCACCAAAGTTAAAAGAAACAAACTTTTAAAAAATCATTCAACTTTAGTACTTTCAGGGGAAAAAAAACCCAACACAGACTAAATAAGACTTTTAGACTTTTCAGAGTTATAAAGCAAACAAAGAATTCCAAAACATAACTTCAAAAATCTAAGCATCATAATTCAATTAATTTCTTAATACCTAAAAACTATTAAGGTAACTTTCTTAGAAATTGGTTCTACAATATACTTTAGGTTTTTTCATCCCTTGGAAAAAGAAAAATGAGTCAGAGATTTATTATAAATGGTTGGAACTTTTCTTATAAATGTTTTCTGATTCATTACACTTTCTTGGAGGAAGACGATGTAACTCTTTTCTTAAATGAACATTACAATCTAATTGGATATTTGTTAGAATTTTATTTCATAAGATATTTGAGAAAACAAAAATTCCTTTAATGTGTATATTAAATATTAAGGAGAAAAAATATAGACTGCCATATACACTTGAGAATACAATTCTCACAATCTCAAGAGTTAGCCCACATTGCTACAAATTCTAGTAAAGTCCTTACATGAATCTACGAGGTCAGCAAGGTAAAAATGTAAGTTTCTGGACAATTAAACCCTATACCTTCTTAATGGATTACTATTAGAGAAATACCTGTGCTAAACAGTGTGGCTGCATCATTGTGAGATGGTATGTTGAAGTGCTCCCTCATTTTCTAGGACTACAATCTAACAATAGAAGTAAAGCATTTGACACAGGTATTTCTCATAGTCCAGAATATTACTACAATTTTGGTCCTTCCATTAGTATTTGAACACAGAGTACAAACACATTATTTATACAGTTATCAGCATGAAAAACAATTTAGAAGTTTCATTATTAAATGCAAAAATATAAATTTAAGTCTTGTGTTTAAAATATTAGAATTTTTGTAGTGATAGAGCTTAAAATATAAAAATCATCTAAGATATATGCACACTAATGATTATACTTTTGTGACTGCATAGTGTCACAGAGGTGAAAAATAAAACGTTATCTGGTAAAACCAATATACAGCCTAACAAAACACAATTATTTTCTTCCCTTACTTCTGTCATCATGAAAAATATGTGAATACTTCTCAATACTTACATTTCCCCAATATCAATGAAAAATGAAAACAATTTATAGTTAAAAGATAAAATAAAAATTAAGAACTATGTAAAGTATAACACAATACTATGATTTAACCTTGGTTATATTAGAAAAAGCACCAAAGTGAGGATCACTGCTTTAGTAACATGTTGATCCTGGCTACTGCATGTGTTCTGCTAACACTCCTAGAGGCAGAGACCCACAAATCCAGGCCCATAATAAAACTCCAGAAAGACAAGTGAAACATTGTAATTCAAACACAGATATGTACACAAACACACAGGCAAAACAGCATTAAGGCCATAGTGTCTAATGCCGAGGCTCCAATACTGGTAGAGTAGTAAGGGTAGTAGAGTTGTCTTTGATGGATGAAAGTGGAAAAATATAAACTTCAACACAATGTCTGCAAATGACGCAGAAATTTAATGACAGAAATTATATTTACAGCCTTCCAGCCATTGACCTACATAACACAAGTTTGAAATTAAAAGCGCGAGAGTGTCAAACACCTCAACTTTGATTCACAACACTGTCGGCTTTCTTTCTATGAGGATTTGAGGGCAGAAGGGGTGTGGAGTTGCCAGAAATGGAGCTGTTAACAGGGCAGGAAAGAGAAAGCACAACAGAAGAATCAGGCAGCTGGTCAAACTTTCAACCAGTAATGTTAAAAGCAAATAGATTACGCAGAAGGATAAGCCAAAGGACTAACATTCTACATCAGTAATTTTTTTGTTCACATAGTGAGGCTGAGCAGATGAAACTTAACAGCCAGAGAAGTTGATCGTTTTTCCCTTACCACTCACCTATCCTTGCCTCATTTCTAATCTGAAGACCGGATGTGCCTGGTATTGGATTTAGTAAGAGTTACCAATAGTAAACGAAAAGTGGATATAAGTTTTCAAGTAATACAAACCTGCATGGTACCTCTTTACTGCAAAATATCCTATGCCACATGCCCTTCCTTTTAACCAACTATTCTACTACATTTTCCTACTGAGACATCAACGTGGAAAAGCTAGTTTTTAGAAAGTTATACGTTACTGCTTCCCCCAAAAATAGTATACAGTGGAATACAGATATTCACACTCAAACCAAATGAATGAAATTATTATTATGTAATTTCAGATACAGAAACATATTGTTAAATAGAGTCTTTTGTGGCCTTGCCCATCAATGTATAAGATTGGGACCAACACATAACCTCTTGGAGCTTATAGATCTGCATTTCCTCCTCATTTTTTAAAGTTTTAAAATTTATGCATATTTGCAAAATATCTTACTGAATTCCTGAAGAATTGGTGATAAAAACCTTTTTGCTTTCTGCAAGATGCTATTTCTATCTCTAATTACTCATCCAAGAAAGAAACATCTGTTGTTGCTCATTACCATTTTCTTCTCATTTCCTTATAGTCTTTATGTATTTTGAAAGTATCTTGGATTATGTTATTATATTTTTCTAATATTTCTCATAGACATAGGTAAGACTTACTCAAAAGCCAATCAGAACTGAAACACAGAAAATTCAGACAAGGAGCAGTGAGTTCACCCTCACCAATTTCTTCTTTCTTTTTTTTTTTTTTTTTTTGCCTCACATCGGTATTTATAATTTCTGTTGCATTTTCAAAAATTTCTTCACAGAAATTAAGCCTTAATATTGGAGACCAAAAATCATGTCTCTCGTCTTACCTAGATCTTTGGTAGACTTCTTACCTGCTTTTGTCATAAATTATTTGATTTTCATTCTTGACAGAAGTAGGATTTTCTCCTATTACTAATGGCTACATGATTAAGATTTTAATAATGCTATTGTTGGGAAATATATATACTACAGGATCAATAAAAATATTACTTTTAATTTACCAAAATATGATATAGGGTCAATTTCATATGACACAGTACTAGAAGATATCTCAACTATTGGTTATTAGCTTTACATCTTTATTTGCTTGAGTGGTTTATTTAGGCCCTCTAGATTAAAATTTCCAAGCATTATTTTGATCTTCTTAGCTCATGATACCCTTTTCTTTAAAGGTTAACTTTAAAATATTGCCTTTCTTGACTATCTTAGAACTTGAAATCTCTCTTGGCCTTCTAACTATCCTTTATACATTAGCAAGTTATTTCACAATGCTCTGTTTTATTCATTTTCTTTTATTGTATATATCCCATAATTACAAGAATTTTTAAATCCCTGAGGAAATAAATGAAGTTCTATTCCTTGGCAAGTCAAACATTTAGCACATTGTCACGCACACGTTTATTCAAATAATGAGGATGCTAAGGTGGGGTGGGGTGGATTCATTGTAGGAGCCAAAGATCCCACCAAGAACTGTAAAGCCAATACTGAATACAAAAGTTATATTCTTAAAGGCATCAGAATGCTGTACAAGCAATAATAACTAGAGACATTAAGTTATAAAGGGGATTGAACTTCTCAGAGGTAAGCTGTGGGTCTACAACCACTTTTACCCTTAGGGCCTTTGCCAGTTCTGGGTGAGGGATAGAAGCTGCACGTCTGGACTTGGCACAAACACAGGGCTACTGCTAGAGCACTGCGATACCAGCAAAATTTTTGGCAATGATATGAAGAAGTGACAAAATTCAAGATTGAAGGACCAGAAACAATGACTGGTTCCTCTCAAAACACTTGTTTTCCAAATCCTGAGACTACAATGCTGAAGGCTAAAAGACTAAGCCTAAAAAAAAAAAAATTAAAAACACAATTTCCCACTATATTAGTCTTTCACACTTCTCCAAGAAATACCTGAGACTGGGTAATTTATAAAAGAAATAGGTGTAATTGACTCAGTTCTGCATTGCTGGGGAGGCCTCAGGAAACACAGTCATGGTGGAAGGGGAAACAGCCACCATTTTTACAAGGCAGGAGGAGAGAGAGAAGAGAGTGAAGAAGGAACTTGCCAAACATTTATAAAACCATCAGATCTCATGAGAGCTCACTCACTATCATGAGAACATCATGTGAGAAACTGCCCCTATGATCCAATCTCATACCAGGTTCCTCCCTCAACACCTGGGGATTATAATTCAAGATGAGATTTGGGTCAGGACACAAAGCCAAACCATATCACCCATCATCTAGTAGTGTTGTAAAGACAAAGATTCATATATGGGAAGAGTCCCTGTAACCTCAAGGCTATAGTTAAAGGCTCCAGAAAAAGTGGCAAACTATCATAATTTGCAAATACAAGGGGCCTCAAGTAAAAGCCTCTGAAAAAAGCATAGCAAAATTTGTTATAATTTCTTGGTACTGAAAGTGAACAGCCCTGCAAGCTCTCAAGTGAAAGCCTTAGAGGCTCATAGTCTAAAAATGGGTGAAAACTAGAGATAGGTTGAGCCTTTTTAAACCTCGAGGCAGGCTCAAGTTAGCTCAGTATCTAATTGGTAGTCCTCCCCAACTCTATAAATGCAGCAGAAAAAAGTCTTCTGTATGATAGAATAAAATACCACCCACATCCTATACAGATCTTTGTTCTTAATGTACAGCAATCAAAAATGTTAGCCAAACCATACAAAGAACAACCAAGAGAAAAAATTCAGACAAGAGAAGAAACCTATAGGCAATTCATATATTTAGCTATCAACAATTAATATTTAAAATAGCTACAGTAACTTTGTTAAATTAGATATATATGTAATATATATATATTTCATATTACAAATGTAACAAATTCATTAAATTACATACATATGTGTGTTTATATATATATGTGTGTGTGTGTGTGTGTGTGTATATATATATATATATAGAGAGAGAGAGAGAGAGAGAGAGAGAGATGGCAAATTTTGCTAGAGAACTTAAATCTTTAAAAAAAGAACCAAATGGACAGACAGCTTAGTACTAAAAGAAATTAGTAACTGAATGGATAAATATAAAGAGAAGACTGGCTACAGTAGCAGAATACAAGATTAGCCAAATGCTCAAAGCAAAAGGTAAATAGATAAAAGGGAGAAAAAATTATAAAACACATATCAGGCATAGTTAAAATGTATAAATATGTAGCATACGTAATTTGAAGTCACGGATGGAGGAGAGAGAGAATAAGACAAAAGCAATATTTAAAGTGTTAATAGCTGGAAATATTCCAAAACTGATGGGGAACATCAATGCACAAATTTAAAAGTTCTGCAATCCCAAGCTAGCTAGATGCATGTAAAAAAAAGAAAACACACACACACACACACACACACACACACACACACACACACACTCTTAGGCCCCCAGAGCTTGGAAGGAGGTTGTAAAGGGCTGAGAACCACTGTCTCTCCCAAGATACCCTCTACATCCTGGAGGTTCCCAGGTCTGATCTAATTTGATGTATGTTGAAACTATTAATCTACTTATAAAATTTTAAAAAAACAACTTTTGGGAGAGAGATCCAAGACGGCCAAATAGGAACAGGTCTGGAGTGCAGTTCCCAGTGAGAAGAAAGCAGAGTGTGAGTTATCACATTTCCAAACGAGTTTTTACTGCCCACAGACCAGGAGATTCCTGGGTTGAAAAGCACCATGAGTTTCCAGTACAGCTATTTCAGCCAGTGCTGCAGGTCTCTGCACAAAAACTTGCACATATCCAGGGAGCCATTTCAACAGGCTCCCAGAATGCCTGGAATAGAGAGCTGCCTGTTCAACTGAAAAAAAGGGGGCTGAAAGAGGGAGCCAGGTAATCTGACTCAGTGGGTCACACCCCAACAAAGACCAGCAATCTGAATTTACAGCAAGTGCAGCTGGACCCAAGAAGGTCCAGCTCAGTAGGGGGAAGGGCATCAGCCATTACCGAGGCAGCCTGCCATCACTAAGGCAGCCTGCCATTACCCAGGCAGTCTGCCATTACCCAGTCAGTTCTAACAGGAAGTTAGAAGCAATAATAACTTCTAAGCAGAGCACACAGCAGCTCAGTAATGCCCCTGCTGGCAGTCTATGGCTAGACTACCACTTTGCTGGGCAGGGCATCTCTGAAAAAAGGCAGCAGCACATCAGGAACTTATAAATAAAGCCCCACATTTCCAGGACAGAGTGCCTGGGAAAAAAAGGTGGTTATGAGTTCTGCTGCAGCAGACTTAAATGTACATGCCCAGCAGCTCTGAACAGAACAACAGAGCTCACAGGCTCAACACTTGAGATCCTATAAGAGACAGACTGTCTCCTCAAGCAGCTCCTTGACCCCTGTATATCGAAAGAGACACTTGTAAAGGACAGCTCAGGCTGGCATCTGGTGGTTCCCTTTTGGGATGAAGATAACAGAAGAAGAAACTGGCAGCAACCCTTACTGTTCTGCAGCCCCCACAGGTGATCCCCAGGCAAGCAGGGTCTGGAGTGGACCTCCAGCAGGCCTACAGCAGAGGGACCTGACAGTTAGAAGGAAAACTGAAAAACAGAAAGAAATAAATTCAACATCAACAAAAAGGACATCCACTCAGAGACCAATTCCAAAAGTCACCAACTACAAAGGCCACAGGTAGATAAAGCTACTACGATGGAAAGAAACCAGTGCAAAAAGGATGAAAACACCAAAAACCAGATTGCCTGTCCTCCTCCAAGGGATCATAACTCCACACCAGGAAGGGAACAGAGCTGGATAGAGAATGAGTCTGACGAATTGACAGAAACGGGCTTCAGAAGATGGGTAATAACAAACTTCTCTGAGCTAAAAGAGCATGGTCTAACCCAATGCAAAGAAACTAAGAACCTTGAAAAAAGGTTAGACGGAATGCTAATGAGGATAAACAGCTTAGAGAATAATATATATGACTAAATGGAGCTGAAAAACATAACAAGAGAACTTCGAGAAACATACACAAGTTTCAATAGCCGAATCGACCAAGCAGAAGGAAGGATATCAGAGACTGATGATCAACTCAATGAAATAAAACAAGAAGGCAAGATTAGAGAAAAAAGAGTGAAGAGAAGTGAACAAAGCCTCCAAGAAATATGGGAGTATGTGAAAAGACCTAATCTGCATTTGATAGGTGTATCTGAATGTGACAGAGAGAATGAATTCAAGCTGGAAAACACTCTTCAGGATATTATCCAGGAGAACTTCCCCAACCTAGCAAGGCAGGCCAATATTCAAGTTCAGGAAATACAGAGAACACCAAAAAAGATATTCCTCAAGAAGAGCAACCCCAAGGTGCATAATCATCAGATTCACCAGGGTTGAAATGAAGGAGAAAATGCTAAGGGCAGCCAGAGAGAAAGGTAGGGTTACCCACAAAGGAAAGACCATCAGACTCTCAGCAGATCTCTCAGCAGAAACCCTACAAGCCAGAAGAGAGCGGGGGCCAATATTCAACATCCTTAAAGAAAGAACTTTCAACCCAGAATTTCACATCCAGCCAAACTAAGCTTCACAAGCAAAGGAGAAATAAAATCATTTATGAACAAGCAATTGCTGAGAGATTTTGTCACCACCAGACCTGCTTTACAAGAGCTTCTGAAAGAAGCACTAAATATAGAAAGAACAACTAGTACCAGCCACTCCAAAAATGTACCAAATGGTAAAGACCATCAACTCAGTATTAAGAAACCAACTCAAAACCATACAACTTCATAGAAACTGAACAACTGACTCTTGAATGTTGACTGGATAAACAATGAAATGAAGGAAGAATTAAAGATATTCCTCGAAACCAACAAGAATGAATACCAAATGTCCCAGAATCTCTGGGACACATTTAAAGCAGTGTCTAGAGGGAAATTTATACCAATTAATGCCCACATGAGAAGCAAGACAAGATCTAAAATTGACACCCTATCATCAAAATTGAAAGACCTAAGGAGCAAGATCAAAAAAACCCAAAAGCTAGCCGAAGACAAGAAATAACTAAGATCAGAGCACAACTGAAGGAGATAGAGACACAAAAAACCCTTCAAAAAAATCAATAAATCCAGGAGCTGGTTTTCTGAAAAGATCAACAAAATAGACCACTGGCCAGATTAATAAAAGAGAGAAGAATCAAATAGATGCAATAAAAAACAATAAAGGGGATATCACCACTGATTCCAGAAATACAAACTACCATCAGAGATTACTACAAACAACTCTATGCAGATAAACCAGTAAACCTGGAAGAAATGGATAAATTCCTGGACACTTGCACCCTCCCAAGCCTAAATCAGGAAGAAGTTGAAATGCTGAATAGACCAATAACAAGGGCTGAAGTTGAGGCAGCAATTAAAAGCCT
This sequence comes from Cacajao melanocephalus, assembly GCA_963573385.1. Taxonomy (NCBI): domain Eukaryota; kingdom Metazoa; phylum Chordata; class Mammalia; order Primates; family Pitheciidae; genus Cacajao; species Cacajao melanocephalus. Next base: position 134,578 of record CAUYLG010044651.1, read on the forward strand.
ACCAACCAAAAAAAAGTCCAGGTACAGATGGGTTCACAGCCGAATTCTACTAGACATACAAAGAGGAGTTGGTACCACCCCTTCTGAAACTATTCCAAACAAACCAA